>BMAU01021026.1:0-60041 GCA_019973935.1 Trichonephila clavipes | reverse complement strand
CTATGCAAAAAATTTTTGTGCTAAATTTGGTCGTTTTAATTTGAATGTTATATTTAATATTTGATAGATTTTACCTAAATTTAAACCTTTCTTCATTTTAAATTTAGTTTAAAATAATTAGTAATAATAACTAATTAAAACTTTAAAAAGGCTTAGAAAACGCTAAAAATATTTTAAAAATAGTTGAAGTTACAATTATGTGATATTTACATTTAATACAAAGGTAAAAGTTTTTATAAAAATTTCTGTTTTCAGAAACTTATGTTTTTTTTTTAAAAATTGTTTTAAATTTACTGTGTGTATGTTTCTAAATGCAATTGTGTATACTGAGTGACATTTTTGAAATATTCTTGAAACATTTAAATATAAAGCAGATCATCTTACCAAAAAAATCAAAATTTTTAATAAATTCATAATAATAAGTGTACGGTGAACTAAAAGTTTGCCTTTGAAAAACTAATTATTATATTAAAAAAATCACTATGTATAAATATAATGTCTAATTAATATAAATAAAAAATTGAGTCTTTATGTTTAATAGTTTCTAAAAAAAAAGGTATGAGATGATACAATAAATGGATGTTTGTTGTCTTTTATGAGAAGCTTGTTTAGATACACATAAAAATACAAATTTCATGTTTAAGAACATAGAAACAGTTTTATTTTGTCTGTTTTGGAAATATTTTGTCCAGTTTAGAGTAACTTTTAAGTTTAAAACTTAGAAACAGTCTGCGACAACAAGACCTAATGATAATGTTACGAAAACCTAACGAAAACTTAAGAACCGTCGTATAATCAGGTATTTTTAAATGCCATCTCAAATTCACAGTAAAACCATATTGATACATTTTCACATTATATTTATGAGTCTTTCTGTTCAAATTTTATATCTGTAATGTATGAAGGCTACAAATTCTTTAAAAATTGATAGAGAATTTGAGAAAATTTTGATGTTTTTTTCTCGTTAAAAAAACTGAAGAATGCTGTTCTAGGCTAATTAAGACTTTTGTTTACTATTTTATGCGAAATAAATTGCAATGATATTAATGTTTAATAAAATGGGACAAATACATGTTGTAATGCAATATTTCAGTGATAAAGTGGCACTTTATTGTGAAAAGTCAATTTTTTCAAAACGTTTTTAAAACTGCATTCATCCTTTTCGCAGAATATAAGGTATAAATGTACATAAATTTTTTCCCTCATGTTTCTGATATGTAGCTATATACATTCATGTGAGTTTTTTTAGGATTTTCCCAAAATATTTGACTGGTATCCATATATCGTGACAAAAAATGTCAATTTTTTTAAAAATTCATAGTGATATTTTTATGTTACATGTTTTTGAGAAAACTAAACAATATATTTTAAATATTTCACTTCATTACAAATATTAATGTTTATTTATTGTTCAGACAAGTTTTTAAGCTTTAATAATTCAAAAGTTTTTCAATAATAGCTAACTAATTATAACTCACATGTGTAATACTTTTTGTCGTTGCGAGAAGCTTGTTGCATGTATAAAAATACACCAATTTCATTATTTAAAAACATAAAAACAGTTTTATTTTTGACTTTTTTTCGAAATCTTTTGGACAGTTTAGAGAAAACTTTGAATTTTGAAACTTTTAGAAATAGTGTTTGCATGTGAACATACAAATCCATAATTAAATTTTTCTAACGTCGTAAAATCACATAATCCCAAATCATGACTTTTACATATTGATATAAGTTTACATTATATTTATGATGTTATAAGGTCGAATTTGATATTTATATTGCATCGAAGTTAAAAATACTTTACAGATTGCTACATAATTTGTGAAAATAGATGCAAAATGCTAAAAAAATATCGTTGTACAAAAACTGAAAGTTACTATATATGAATTTTCTGAACATTTTAAGGCCTTTTTGTTTCCTTTTTTATGCTTAAAAATTAAGATGATACTAATGTTTAATAAAATAGGGCAAATACGTGTTGTAATTCATTATATTTGTGATTAAGTGCCTTTTTTACTCTTAAAATGCAATTATCTCAAAAAAGATTGTTTTCAAACTGCGTATACATTTTCAAAGAATCTAAAAAATTAATTTACTTGCAATTTTTACTGCACATATTTAACTATATATAATAGAGCTACTTTCTTGGAGATTTTCCTAAAATATTTTGCTCAGAAGCAGTTATCGTAAAAAAAAAAAAAAAATGACAATTTTCACAAATTTCAAAGCTCTACTTTTACAATGACTTTTTTTGAAAAAAGTAAACAATATATTTGAAACATTTTACCATTATTGAAATAAAAAAGCCTAATAATTATACAGCCAAACTTTGAAGTTTTTATTTTTAACAATTTCTGAGAAACAGGTTCCTAAAATGGTCTAAATTTAACATTGTAGGTATAGTGTTTACCGACTATTCTTAACACCTGAACAAGACAGTAACGATGTCGAAATGGGAATATAAATCATCAAAACATTAATTGTCATCCAAACTAAACGTGTATGCAAAATTTCAGCTCAATTGGTTGTTGAAATCAGCTTCAAAATTGACATCCAAGATTCCACCCGAACAATTTGCATTGTAATTTAAATAAAAGGTTGTAAAATATAACATACTTTGTACGTGTACAGAGGGGAAGTATTGTAAAATACCTCGTTGTACAAATCAAATATTTTACACGAAACGAAACAATTATAGTTGGAGGCGCAAGGTATCAGTCCCCGTACCTATCACCTGCAAAGCGAGCGCTCTTCTTTCTGATCTACGCTCCTTGTCGACGCTTGTGTTATTGTAAATATCCTCGGTTTAACACCTGAACAAGATCGGTACAGTAACTAGATCAATTAGAAGTGTTACGGGAGAAACTAGCATCGAGTAAATAGATATCTTAGAATGTTTCAAAGTAAATAGAAATACTTTGATAGATCTTTCTTTCTTAGTGTTCCCTGTAGAACAGTAAAAATATAACATTATTTGTACGTAAGCAGAATAGAAGTATTGTAAAATAGCTCGTTGTACAAATTAAACGAATTTCAAAAATATTTTACACGAAAAAAAAAATTGGAGACGCTGGGTATCGATCCCCGAACCTTTCTCATGATAAGCTAGCGCTCCACCATCTGAGCTATGCTTTCGGTTGATAGCTGTGTTATTGTAAATATGCTCACCTTAAGAGAAGTCAGTAGGGTAATAACTTTTTAAAAATTGATTTTGAGGTTTTGATATTTCCATAATCCTCAAATCGGGAGCTTCCCATTGATATAACATACAAGTCATTATATGAATAAGAAGTACTTTAAAATGATATTTAAAAAATAATGAACTTTTTTGAACCATGCCCATTTGACAGATAGAAATGTAAACATTGTCTTTTTAAATCTGGAGCAAAGTTGCTAAACCTCAATTTATTTTTATTGATAAGCATTAGATATATGAATAGTAACTGCAAATTTAAGTGTGTTAGATATGCAAAAAATTTTTGTGCTAAATTTGGAAGCGTCGTTTTAATTTGAATGTTATATTTAATATTTAGTGATTTTACCTAAATTTAAACCTTTTCTTCATTTTAAATTTAGTTTAAATAATTAGTAATAATAACTAATTAAAACTTTAAAAGGCTTAGAAAAAAACGCTAAAAATATTTTAAAAATAGTTGAAGTTACAATTATGTGATATGTAAGAAAAATTTGGATTACATTTAATACAAAGGTAAGATTTTTTATAAAAATTTCTGTTTTCAGAAACTTATGTTTTTTTTTTTTAAAAATTGTTTAAATTTACTGTGTGTATGTTTCTTAAATGCAATTGTGTATACTGAAGTGACATTTTTGAAATATTCTTGAAACATTTAAATATAAAGCAGTCATCTTAACAAAAAAATCAAAATTTTTAATAAATTCATAATAATAAGTGTACGGTGAACTAAAAGTTTGCCTTTGAAAAAACTAATTATTATATTAAAAAATCACTTATGTATAAAGATAATGTCTAATTAATATAAATAAAAAATTGAGTCTTTATGTTTAATAGTTTCTAAGAAAAAAAGGTATGAGATGATACAATAAATGTGATGTTTGTTGTCTTTGCGAGAAGCTTGTTACATACATAAAAATACATAAATTTCATGTTTAAGAACATAGAAACAGTTTTATTTTGTCTGTTTTGGAAATAATTTGTCCAGTTTAGAGTAACTTTTTAAGTTTAAAACTTAGAAACAGTCTGCGACAACAAGACCTAATGATAATGTTACGAAAACCTAACGAAAACTTAAGAACCGTCGTATAATCAGGTATTTTTAAATGCCATCTCAAATTCACAGTAAAACCATATTGATACATTTTCACATTATATTTATGAGTCTTTCTGTTCAAATTTTATATCTGTAATGCATGAAGGCTACAAATTCTTTAAAAATTGATAGAGAATTTGAGAAAATTTTGATGTTTTTCTCGTTAAAAAAAAAACTGAAGAATGCTGTTCTAGGCTAATTAAGACTTTTTTGTTTACTATTTTATGCGAAAAAAATTGCAATGATATTAATGTTTAATAAAATGGGACAAATACATGTTGTAATGCAATATTTCAGTGATAAAGTGGCACTTTATTGTGAAAAGTCAATTTTTTCAAAAACGTTTTTAAAACTGCATTCATCCTTTTCGCAGAATATAAGGTATAAATGTACATAAATGTTTTCCCTCATGTTTCTGATATGTAGCTATATACCTTCCTGTGAGTTTTTTTTAAGATTTTCCCAAAATATTTTACTGGTATCCATATATCGTGACAAAAAAATGTCAATTTTTTTAAAAATTCATAGTGATATTTTTATGTTACATGTTTTTGAGAAAACTAAACAATATATTTTAAGTATTTCACTTCATTACAAATATTAATGTTTATTTATTGTTTAGACAAATTTTCAAGCTTTAATATTCTAAAGGTTTTTCAATAATAGCTAACTAATTATAACTCACATGTTTAATAATTTTGTCGTTGCGAGAAGCTTGTTGCATGTATAAAAATACACCAATTTAATATTTAAAAACATAAAAACAGTTTTATTTTTGACTTTTTTCGAAATCTTTTGTACAGTTTAGAGAAAACTTTGAATTTTGAAACTTTTAGAAATAGTGTTTGCATGTGAACATACAAATCCATAATTAAATTTTTCTAACGTCGTAAAATCACATAATCCAAAATCATGACTTTTACATAATGATATAAGTTTACATTATATTTATGATGTTATAAGGTCGAATTTGATATTTATAATGCATCGAAGTTAAAAAATTTTTACAGATTGTTACATAATTTGTGAAAATAGATGCAAAATGCTAAAAAAAGTATCGTTGTACAAAAACTGAAAGTTACTATATATGAATTTTCTGAACATTTTAAGGCCTTTTTGTTTCCTTTTTATGCTTAAAAATTAAGATGATACTAATGTTTAATAAAATAGGGCAAATACGTGTTGTAATTCATTATTTTTGTGATTAAGTGCCTTTTTACTCTTAAAATGCAATTATCTCAAAAAGATTGTTTTCAAACTGCGTATACATTTTCAAAGAATCTAAAAAATTAATTTACTTGCAATTTTTACTGCAAATATTTAACTATATATAATAGAGCTACTTTCTTGGAGATTTTCCTAAAATATTTTGCTCAGAAGCAGTTATCGTAAAAAAAAAAATGACAATTTTCACAAATTTCAAAGCGCTACTTTTACGATGACTTTTTTTGAAAAAAGTAAACAATATATTTGAAACATTTTACCATTATTGAAATAAAAAGCCTAATAATTATACAGCCAAACTTTGAAGTTTTTATTTTTAACAATTTCTGAGAAACAGGTTCCTAAAATGGTCTAAATTTAACATTGTAGGTATAGTGTTTACCGACTATTCTTAACACCTGAACAAGACAGTAACTATGTCGAAATGGGAATATAAATCATCAAAACATTAATTGTCATCAAACTAAACGTGTATGCAAAATTTCAGCTCAATTGGTTGTTGAAATCAGCTTCAAAATTGACATCCAAGATTCCACCCGAACAATTTGCATTGTAATTTAAATAAAAGGTTGTAAAATATAACATACTTTATACGTGTACAGAGGGGAAGTATTGTAAAATATCTCGTTGTACAAATCAAATATTTTACACGAAACGAAACAATTATAGTTGGAGGGGCAAGGTATCAGTCCCCGTACCTATCATCTGCAAAGCGAGCGCTCTTCTTTCTGATCTACGCTCCTTGTCGACGCTTGTGTTATTGTAAATATCCTCGGTTTAACACCTGAACAAGATCGGTACAGTAACTAGATCAATTAGAAGTGTTACGGGAGAAACTACCATAGAGTAAATAGATATCTTAGAATGTTTCAAAGTAAATAGAAATACTTTGATAGATCTTTCTTTCTTAGTGTTCCCTGTAGAACAGTAAAAATATAACATTATTTGTACGTAAGCAGAATAGAAGTATTGTAAAATATAGCTCGTTGTACAAATTAAACGAATTTCAAAAATATTTTACACGAAAAAATAACAAATGGAGACGCTGGGTATCGATCCCCGAACCTTTCTCATGATAAGATAGCGCTCCACCATCTGAGCTATGCTTTCGGTTTATAGCTGTGTTATTGTAAATATGCTCACCTTAAGAGAAGTCAGTAGGGTAATAACTTTTTAAAAATTGATTTTGAGGTTTTGATATTTCCATAATCCTCAAATCGGGAGCTTTCCATTGATATAACATACAAGTCATTATATGAAATAGAAGTACTTTAAAATGATATTAAAAAAATAATGAACTTTTTTGAACCATGCCCATTTGAAAGATAGAAATGTAAACATTGTCTTTTTAAATCTGGAGCAAAGTTGCTCAACCTCAATTTATTTTTATTGATAAGCATTAGATATATGAATAGTAACTGCAAATTTAAGTGTGTTAGATATGCAAAAAATTTTTGTGCTAAATTTGGAAGCGTCGTTTTAATTTGAATGTTATATTTAATATTTAGTGTTTTCTCCTAAATTTAAACCTTTTCTTCATTTTAAATTTTGTTTAAATAATTAATAATAATAACTAATTAAAACTTTAAAAGGCTTAGAAAAACGCTAAAAATATTTTAAAAATAGTTGAAGTTACAATTATGTGATATATAAGAAAAATTTGGATTACATTTAATACAAAGGTAAGATTTTTTTATAAAAATTTCTGTTTTCAGAAACTTATGTTTTTTTTAAAAATTGTTTAAATTTACTGTGTGTATGTTTCTTAAATGCAATTGTGTATACTGAAGTGACATTTTTGAAATATTCTTGAAACATTTAAATATAAAGCATTCATTTTAACAAAAAAATCAAAATTTTTAATAAATTCATAATAATAAGTGTACGGTGAACTAAAAGTTTGCCTTTGAAAAAACTAATTATTATATTAAAAAAATCACTTATGTATAAAGATAATGTCTAATTAATATAAATAAAAAATTGAGTCTTTATGTTTAATAGTTTCTAAGAAAAAAGGTATGAGATGATACAATAAATGGGATGTTTGTTGTCTTTGCGAGAAGCTTGTTACATACATAAAAATACATAAATTTCATGTTTAAGAACATAGAAACAGTTTTATTTTGTCTGTTTTGGAAATAATTTGTCCAGTTTAGAGTAACTTTTTAAGTTTAAAACTTAGAAACAGTCTGCGACAACAAGACCTAATGATAATGTTACGAAAACCTAACGAAAACTTAAGAACCGTCGTATAATCAGGTATTTTTAAATGCCATCTCAAATTCACAGTAAAACCATATTGATACATTTTCACATTATATTTATGAGTCTTTCTGTTCAAATTTTATATCTGTAATGCATGAAGGCTACAAATTCTTTAAAAATTGATAGAGAATTTGAGAAAATTTTGATGTTTTTTCTCGTTAAAAAACTGAAGAATGCTGTTCTAGGCTAATTAAGACTTTTTTGTTTTCTTTTTTTGCGAAATAAATTGCAATGATATTAATGTTTAATAAAATGGGACAAATACATGTTGTAATGCAATATTTCAGTGATAAAGTGAAACTTTATTGTGAAAAGTCAATTTTTTCAAAAACGTTTTTAAAACTGTATTCATCCTTTTCGCAGAATATAAGGCATAAATGTACATAAAATTTTTCCCTCATGTTTCTGATATGTAGCTATATACATTCATGTGAGTTTTTTTTTTTTAGGATTTTCCCAAAATATTTTACTGGTATCCATATATCGTGACAAAAAATGTCAATTTTTTTAAAAATTCATAGTGATATTTTTATGTTACATGTTTTTGAGAAAACTAAACAATATATTTTAAATATTTCACTTCATTACAAATATTAATGTTTATTTATTGTTTAGACAAATTTTCAAGCTTTAATATTCTAAAGGTTTTTCAATAATAGCTAACTAATTATAACTCACATGTGTAATGCTTTTTGTCGTTGCGAGAAGCTTGTTGCATGTATAAAAATACACCAATTTAATATTTAAAAACATAAAAACAGTTTTATTTTTGACTTTTTTCGAAATCTTTTGGACAGTTTAGAGAAAACTTTGAATTTTGAAACTTTTAGAAATAGTGTTTGCATGTGAACATACAAATCCATTATTAAATTTTTCTAACGTCGTAAAATCACATAATCCCAAATCATGACTTTTACATATTGATATAAGTTTACATTATATTTATGATGTTATAAGGTCGAATTTGATATTTATAATGCATCGAAGTTAAAAAATTTTTACAGATTGTTACATAATTTGTGAAAATAGATGCAAAATGCTAAAAAAAATATCGTTGTACAAAAACTGAAAGTTACTATATATGAATTTTCTGAACATTTTAAGGCCTTTTTGTTTCCTTTTTATGCTTAAAAATTAAGATGATACTAATGTTTAATAAAATAGGGCAAATACGTGTTGTAATTCATTATTTTTGTGATTAAGTGCCTTTTTACTCTTAAAATGCAATTATCTCAAAAAGATTGTTTTCAAACTGCGTATACATTTTCAAAGAATCTAAAAAATTAATTTACTTGCAATTTTTACTGCAAATATTTAACTATATATAATAGAGCTACTTTCTTGGAGATTTTCCTAAAATATTTTGCTCAGAAGCAGTTATCGTAAAAAAAAAAAATGACAATTTTCACAAATTTCAAAGAACTACTTTTACAATGACTTTTTTTGAAAAAAGTAAACAATATATTTGAAACATTTTACCATTATTGAAATAAAAAAGCCTAATAATTATACAGCCAAACTTTGAAGTTTTTATTTTTAACAATTTCTGAGAAACAGGTTCCTAAAATGGTCTAAATTTAACATTGTAGGTATAGTGTTTACCGACTATTCTTAACACCTGAACAAGACAGTAACGATGTCGAAATGGGAATATAAATCATCAAAACATTAATTGTCATCCAAACTAAACGTGTATGCAAAATTTCAGCTCAATTGGTTGTTGAAATCAGCTTCAAAATTGACATCCAAGATTCCACCCGAACAATTTGCATTGTAATTTAAATAAAAGTTGTAAAATATAACATACTTTGTACGTGTACAGAGGGGAAGTATTGTAAAATACCTCGTTGTACAAATCAAATATTTTACACGAAACGAAACAATTATAGTTGGAGGCGCAAGGTATCAGTCCCCGTACCTATCACCTGCAAAGCGAGCGCTCTTCTTTCTGATCTACGCTCCTTGTCGACGCTTGTGTTATTGTAAATATCCTCGGTTTAACACCTGAACAAGATCGGTACAGTAACTAGATCAATTAGAAGTGTTACGGGAGAAACTAGCATCGAGTAAATAGATATCTTAGAATGTTTCAAAGTAAATAGAAATACTTTGATAGATCTTTCTTTCTTAGTGTTCCCTGTAGAACAGTAAAAATATAACATTATTTGTACGTAAGCAGAATAGAAGTATTGTAAAATAGCTCGTTGTACAAATTAAACGAATTTCAAAAATATTTTACACGAAAAATAACAATTGGAGACGCTGGGTATCGATCCCCGAACCTTTCTCATGATAAGCTAGCGCTCCACCATCTGAGCTATGCTTTCGGTTGATAGCTGTGTTATTGTAAATATGCTCACCTTAAGAGAAGTCAGTAGGGTAATAACTTTTTAAAAATTGATTTTGAGGTTTTGATATTTCCATAATCCTCAAATCGGGAGCTTTCCATTGATATAACATACAAGTCATTATATGAATTAGAAGTACTTTAAAATGATATTTAAAAAATAATGAACTTTTTTGAACCATGCCCATTTGACAGATAGAAATGTAAACATTGTCTTTTTAAATCTGGAGCAAAGTTGCTAAACCTCAATTTATTTTTATTGATAAGCATTAGATATATGAATAGTAACTGCAAATTTAAGTGTGTTAGATATGCAAAAAATTTTTGTGCTAAATTTGGAAGCGTCGTTTTAATTTGAATGTTATATTTAATATTTAGTGATTTTACCTAAATTTAAACCTTTTCTTCATTTTAAATTTTGTTTAAATAATTAGTAATAATAACTAATTAAAATTTTAAAAGGCTTAGAAAAACGCTAAAAATATTTTAAAAATAGTTGAAGTTACAATTATGTGATATGTAAGAAAAATTTGGATTACATTTAATACAAAGGTAAGATTTTTTTATAAAAATTTCTGTTTTCAGAAACTTATGTTTTTTTTTAAAATTGTTTAAATTTACTGTGTGTATGTTTCTTAAATACAATTGTGTATACTGAAGTGACATTTTTGAAATATTCTTGAAACATTTAAATATAAAGCAGTCATCTTAACAAAAAAATCAAAATTTTTAATAAATTCATAATAATAAGTGTACGGTGAACTAAAAGTTTGCCTTTGAAAAAACTAATTATTATATTAAAAAAATCACTTATGTATAAAGATAATGTCTAATTAATATAAATAAAAAATTGAGTCTTTATGTTTAATAGTTTCTAAGAAAAAAGGTATGAGATGATACAATAAATGGGATGTTTGTTGTCTTTGCGAGAAGCTTGTTACATACATAAAAATACATAAATTTCATGTTTAAGAACATAGAAACAGTTTTATTTTGTCTGTTTTGGAAATAATTTGTCCAGTTTAGAGTAACTTTTTAAGTTTAAAACTTAGAAACAGTCTGCGACAACAAGACCTAATGATAATGTTACGAAAACCTAACGAAAACTTAAGAACCGTCGTATAATCAGGTATTTTTAAATGCCATCTCAAATTCACAGTAAAACCATATTGATAAATTTTCACATTATATTTATGAGTCTTTCTGTTCAAATTTTATATCTGTAATGCATGAAGGCTACAAATTCTTTAAAAATTGATAGAGAATTTGAGAAAATTTTGATGTTTTTTCTCGTTAAAAAAACTGAAGAATGCTGTTCTAGGCTAATTAAGACTTTTTTGTTTACTATTTTATGCGAAATAAATTGCAATGATATTAATGTTTAATAAAATGGGACAAATACATGTTGTAATGCAATATTTCAGTGATAAAGTGGCACTTTATTGTGAAAAGTCAATTTTTTCAAAAACGTTTTTAAAACTGTATTCATCCTTTTCGCAGAATATAAGGCATAAATGTACATAAAATTTTTTCCCTCATGTTTCTGATATGTAGCTATATACATTCATGTGAGTTTTTTTTAGGATTTTCCCAAAATATTTGACTGGTATCCATATATCGTGACAAAAAATGTCAATTTTTTTAAAAATTCATAGTGATACTTTTATGTTACATGTTTTTGAGAAAACTAAACAATATATTTTAAATATTTCACTTCATTACAAATATTAATGTTTATTTATTGTTTAGACAAATTTTCAAGCTTTAATATTCTAAAGGTTTTTCAATAATAGCTAACTAATTATAACTCACATGTGTAATACTTTTTGTCGTTGCGAGAAGCTTGTTGCATGTATAAAAATACACCAATTTAATATTTAAAAACATAAAAACAGTTTTATTTTTGACTTTTTTCGAAATCTTTTGGACAGTTTAGAGAAAACTTTGAATTTTGAAACTTTTAGAAATAGTGTTTGCATGTGAACATACAAATCCATTATTAAATTTTTCTAACGTCGTAAAATCACATAATCCCAAATCATGACTTTTACATATTGATATAAGTTTACATTATATTTATGATGTTATAAGGTCGAATTTGATATTTATAATGCATCGAAGTTAAAAATTCTTTACAGATTGTTACATAATTTGTGAAAATAGATGCAAAATGCTAAAAAAATATCGTTGTACAAAAACTGAAACTTACTATATATGAATTTTCTAAACATTTTAAGGCCTTTTTGTTTCCTTTTTTATGCTTAAAAATTAAGATGATACTAATGTTTAATAAAATAGGGCAAATACGTGTTGTAATTCATTATTTTTGTGATTAAGTGCCTTTTTACTCTTAAAATACAAATATCTCAAAAAGATTGTTTTCAAACTGCGTATACATTTTCAAAGAATCTAAAAAATTAATTTACTTGCAATTTTTACTGCACATATTTATCTATATATAATAGAGCTACTTTCTTGGAGATTTTCCTAAAATATTTTGCTCAGAAGCAGTTATCGTAAAAAAAAATTACAATTTTCACAAATTTCAAAGCGCTACTTTTACGATGATTTTTTTTTTTAAAAAAGTAAACAATATATTTGAAACATTTTACCATTATTGAAATAAAAAAGCCTAATAATTATACAGCCAAACTTTGAAGTTTTTATTTTTAACAATTTCTGAGAAACAGTTTCCTAAAATGGTCTAAATTTAACATTGTAGGTATAGTGTTTACCGACTATTCTTAACACCTGAACAAGACAGTAACGATGTCGAAATGGGAATATAAATCATCAAAACATTAATTGTCATCCAAACTAAACGTGTATGCAAAATTTCAGCTCAATTGGTTGTTGAAATCAGCTTCAAAATTGACATCCAAGATTCCACCCGAACAATTTGCATTGTAATTTAAATAAAAGGTTGTAAAATATAACATACTTTGTACGTGTACAGAGGGGAAGTATTGTAAAATACCTCGTTGTACAAATCAAATATTTTACACGAAACGAAACAATTATAGTTGGAGGCGCAAGGTATCAGTCCCCGTACCTATCACCTGCAAAGCGAGCGCTCTTCTTTCTGATCTACGCTCCTTGTCGACGCTTGTGTTATTGTAAATATCCTCGGTTTAACACCTGAACAAGATCGGTACAGTAAATAGATCAATTAGAAGTGTTACGGGAGAAACTAGCATCGAGTAAATAGATATCTTAGAATGTTTCAAAGTAAATAGAAATACTTTGATAGATCTTTCTTTCTTAGTGCTCCCTGTAGAACAGTAAAAATATAACATTATTTGTACGTAAGCAGAATAGAAGTATTGTAAAATATAGCTCGTTGTACAAATTAAACGAATTTCAAAAATATTTTACACGAAAAAAAAAATTGGAGACGCTGGGTATCGATCCCCGAACCTTTCTCATGATAAGCTAGCGCTCCACCATCTGAGCTATGCTTTCGGTTGATAGCTGTGTTATTGTAAATATGCTCACCTTAAGAGAAGTCAGTAGGGTAATAACTTTTTAAAAATTGATTTTGAGGTTTTGATATTTCCATAATCCTCAAATCGGGAGCTTCCCATTGATATAACATACAAGTCATTATATGAATAAGAAGTACTTTAAAATGATATTTAAAAAATAATGAACTTTTTTGAACCATGCCCATTTGACAGATAGAAATGTAAACATTGTCTTTTTAAATCTGGAGCAAAGTTGCTAAACCTCAATTTATTTTTATTGATAAGCATTAGATATATGAATAGTAACTGCAAATTTAAGTGTGTTAGATATGCAAAAAATTTTTGTGCTAAATTTGGAAGCGTCGTTTTAATTTGAATGTTATATTTAATATTTAGTGATTTTACCTAAATTTAAACCTTTTCTTCATTTTAAATTTAGTTTAAATAATTAGTAATAATAACTAATTAAAACTTTAAAAGGCTTAGAAAAACGCTAAAAATATTTTAAAAATAGTTGAAGTTACAATTATGTGATATGTAAGAAAAATTTGGATTACATTTAATACAAAGGTAAGATTTTTTTATAAAAATTTCTGTTTTCAGAAACTTATGTTTTTTTTAAAAATTGTTTAAATTTACTGTGTGTATGTTTCTTAAATGCAATTGTGTATACTGAAGTGACATTTTTGAAATATTCTTGAAACATTTAAATATAAAGCAGTCATCTTAACAAAAAAATCAAAATTTTTAATAAATTCATAATAATAAGTGTACGGTGAACTAAATGTTTGCCTTTGAAAAAACTAATTATTATATTAAAAAATCACTTATGTATAAAGATAATGTCTAATTAATATAAATAAAAAATTGAGTTTTTATGTTTAATAGTTTCTAAGAAAAAAGGTATGAGATGATACAATAAATGGGATGTTTGTTGTCTTTGCGAGAAGCTTGTTACATACATAAAAATACATAAATTTCCTGTTTAAGAACATAGAAACAGTTTTATTTTGTCTGTTTTGGAAATATTTTGTCCAGTTTAGAGTAACTTTTTAAGTTTAAAATTTAGAAACAGTCTGCGACAACAAGACCTAATGATAATGTTACGAAAACCTAACGAAAACTTAAGAACCGTCGTATAATCAGGTATTTTTAAATGCCATCTCAAATTCACAGTAAAACCATATTGATACATTTTCACATTATATCTATGAGTCTTTCTGTTCAAATTTTATATCTGTAATGCATGAAGGCTACAAATTCTTTAAAAATTGATAGAGAATTTGAGAAAATTTTGATGTTTTTTCTCGTTAAAAAAACTGAAGAATGCTGTTCTAGGCTAATTAAGACTTTTTTGTTTACTATTTTATGCGAAATAAATTGCAATGATATTAATGTTTAATAAAATGGGACAAATACATGTTGTAATGCAATATTTCAGTGATAAAGTGGCACTTTATTGTGAAAAGTCAATTTTTTCAAAAACGTTTTTAAAACTGTATTCATCCTTTTCGCAGAATATAAGGCATAAATGTACATAAAATTTTTTCCCTCATGTTTCTGATATGTAGCTATATACATTCATGTGAGTTTGTTTTAGGATTTTCCCAAAATATTTGACTGGTATCCATATATCGTGACAAAAAATGTCAATTTTTTTAAAAATTCATAGTGATATTTTTATGTTACATGTTTTTTGAGAAAACTAAACAATATATTTTAAGTATTTCACTTCATTACAAATATTAATGTTTATTTATTGTTTAGACAAATTTTCAAGCTTTAATATTCTAAAGGTTTTTCAATAATAGCTAACTAATTATAACTCACATGTGTAATACTTTTTGTCGTTGCGAGAAGCTTGTTGCATGTATAAAAATACACCAATTTAATATTTAAAAACATAAAAACAGTTTTATTTTTGACTTTTTCGAAATCTTTTGGACAGTTTAGAGAAAACTTTGAATTTTGAAACTTTTAGAAATAGTGTTTGCATGTGAACATACAAATCCATTATTAAATTTTTCTAACGTCGTAAAATCACATAATCCCAAATCATGACTTTTACATATTGATATAAGTTTACATTATATTTATGATGTTATAAGGTCGAATTTGATATTTATAATGCATCGAAGTTAAAAAATTTTTACAGATTGTTACATAATTTGTGAAAATAGATGCAAAATGCTAAAAAAATATCGTTGTACAAAAACTGAAAGTTACTATATATGAATTTTCTGAACATTTTAAGGCCTTTTTTTTCCTTTTTTATGCTTAAAAATTAAGATGATACTAATGTTTAATAAAATAGGGCAAATACGTGTTGTAATTCATTATTTTTGTGATTAAGTGCCTTTTTACTCTCAAAATACAAATATCTCAAAAAGATTGTTTTCAAACTGCGTATACATTTTCAAAGAATCTAAAAAATTAATTTACTTGCAATTTTTACTGCACATATTTATCTATATATAATAGAGCTACTTTCTTGGAGATTTTCCTAAAATATTTTGCTCAGAAGCAGTTATCGTAAAAAAAAATTACAATTTTCACAAATTTCAAAGCGCTACTTTTACGATGAATTTTTTTGAAAAAAGTAAACAATATATTTGAAACATTTTACCATTATTGAAGTAAAAAAGCCTAATAATTATACAGGCAAACTTTGAAGTTTTTATTTATAACAATTTCTGTTAAACAGGTTCCTAAAATGGTCTAAATTTAACATTGTAGGTATAGTGTTTACCGACTATTCTTAACACCTGAACAAGACAGTAACGATGTCGAAATGGGAATATAAATCATCAAAACATTAATTGTCATACAAACTAAACGTGTATGCTTAATTTCAGCTCAATTGGTTGTTGAAATCAGCTTCAAAATTGACATCCAAGATTCCACCCGAACAATTTGCATTGTAATTTAAATAAAAGGTTGTAAAATATAACATACTTTGTACGTGTACAGAGGGGAAGTATTGTAAAATACCTCGTTGTACAAATCAAATATTTTACACGAAACGAAACAATTATAGTTGGAGGCGCAAGGTATCAGTCCCCGTACCTATCACCTGCAAAGCGAGCGCTCTTCTTTCTGATCTACGCTCCTTGTCGACGCTTGTGTTATTGTAAATATTCTCGGTTTAACACCTGAACAAGATCGGTACAGTAACTAGATCAATTAGAAGTGTTACGGGAGAAACTAGCATCGAGTAAATAGATATCTTAGAATGTTTCAAAGTAAATAGAAATACTTTGATAGATCTTTCTTTCTTAGTGTTCCCTGTAGAACAGTAAAAATATAACATTATTTGTACGTAAGCAGAATAGAAGTATTGTAAAATATAGCTCGTTGTACAAATTAAACGAATTTCAAAAATATTTTACACGAAAAAAAAAATTGGAGACGCTGGGTATCGATCCCCGAACCTTTCTCATGATAAGCTAGCGCTCCACCATCTGAGCTATGCTTTCGGTTGATAGCTGTGTTATTGTAAATATGCTCACCTTAAGAGAAGTCAGTAGGGTAATAACTTTTTAAAAATTGATTTTGAGGTTTTGATATTTCCATAATCCTCAAATCGGGAGCTTTCCATTGATATAACATACAAGTCATTATATGAATTAGAAGTACTTTAAAATGATATTTAAAAAATAATGAACTTTTTTGAACCATGCCCATTTGACAGATAGAAATGTAAACATTGTCTTTTTAAATCTGGAGCAAAGTTGCTAAACCTCAATTTATTTTTATTGATAAGCATTAGATATATGAATAGTAACTGCAAATTTAAGTGTGTTAGATATGCAAAAAATTTTTGTGCTAAATTTGGAAGCGTCGTTTTAATTTGAATGTTATATTTAATATTTAGTGATTTTACCTAAATTTAAACCTTTTCTTCATTTTAAATTTAGTTTAAATAATTAGTAATAATAACTAATTAAAACTTTAAAAGGCTTAGAAAAACGCTAAAAATATTTTAAAAATAGTTGAAGTTACAATTATGTGATATGTAAGAAAAATTTGGATTACATTTAATACAAAGGTAAGATTTTTTTATAAAAATTTCTGTTTTCGGAAACTTATGTTTTTTTTTAAAAATTGTTTAAATTTACTGTGTGTATGTTTCTTAAATGCAATTGTGTATACTGAAGTGACATTTTTGAAATATTCTTGAAACATTTAAATATAAAGCAGTCATCTTAACAAAAAAATCAAAATTTTTAATAAATTCATAATAATAAGTGTACGGTGAACTAAATGTTTGCCTTTGAAAAAACTAATTATTATATTAAAAAATCACTTATGTATAAAGATAATGTCTAATTAATATAAATAAAAAATTGAGTCTTTATGTTTAATAGTTTCTAAGAAAAAAAAAGGTATGAGATGATACAATAAATGGGATGTTTGTTGTCTTTGCGAGAAGCTTGTTACATACATAAAAATACATAAATTTCATGTTTAAGAACATAGAAACAGTTTTATTTTGTCTGTTTTGGAAATAATTTGTCCAGTTTAGAGTAACTTTTTAAGTTTAAAACTTAGAAACAGTCTGCGACAACAAGACCTAATGATAATGTTACGAAAACCTAACGAAAACTTAAGAACCGTCGTATAATCAGGTATTTTTAAATGCCATCTCAAATTCACAGTAAAACCATATTGATACATTTTCACATTATATTTATGAGTCTTTCTGTTCAAATTTTATATCTGTAATGCATGAAGGCTACAAATTCTTTAAAAATTGATAGAGAATTTGAGAAAATTTTGATGTTTTTTCTCGTTAAAAAACTGAAGAATGCTGTTCTAGGCTAATTAAGACTTTTTTGTTTTCTTTTTTTGCGAAATAAATTGCAATGATATTAATGTTTAATAAAATGGGACAAATACATGTTGTAATGCAATATTTCAGTGATAAAGTGAAACTTTATTGTGAAAAGTCAATTTTTTCAAAAACGTTTTTAAAACTGTATTCATCCTTTTCGCAGAATATAAGG
Organism: Trichonephila clavipes; assembly: GCA_019973935.1. Taxonomy (NCBI): domain Eukaryota; kingdom Metazoa; phylum Arthropoda; class Arachnida; order Araneae; family Nephilidae; genus Trichonephila; species Trichonephila clavipes. Next base: position 41,446 of record BMAU01021026.1, on the reverse strand, counting down.
TATAAATGTACATAAATTTTTTCCCTCATGTTTCTGATATGTAGCTATATACATTCCTGTGAGTTTTTTTTAGGATTTTCCCAAAATATTTTACTGGTATCCATATATCGTGACAAAAAATGTCAATTTTTTTAAAAATTCATAGTGATATTTTTATGTTACATGTTTTTGAGAAAACTAAACAATATATTTTAAGTATTTCACTTCATTACAAATACTAATGTTTATTTATTGTTTAGACAAATTTTCAAGCTTTAATATTCTAAAGGTTTTTCAATAATAGCTAACTAATTATAACTCACATGTGTAATACTTTTTGTCGTTGCGAGAAGCTTGTTGCATGTATAAAAATACACCAATTTAATATTTAAAAACATAAAAACAGTTTTATTTTTGACTTTTTTCGAAATCTTTTGGACAGTTTAGAGAAAACTTTGAATTTTGAAACTTTTAGAAATAGTGTTTGCATGTGAACATACAAATCCATAATTAAATTTTTCTAACGTCGTAAAATCACATAATCCCAAATCATGACTTTTACATATTGATATAAGTTTACATTATATTTATGATGTTATAAGGTCGAATTTGATATTTATAATGCATCGAAGTTAAAAAATTTTTACAGATTGTTACATAATTTGTGAAAATAGATGCAAAATGCTAAAAAAATATCGTTGTACAAAAACTGAAAGTTACTATATATGAATTTTCTGAACATTTTAAGGCCTTTTTGTTTCCTTTTTTATGCTTAAAAATTAAGATGATACTAATGTTTAATAAAATAGGGCAAATACGTGTTGTAATTCATTATTTTTGTGATTAAGTGCCTTTTTACTCTTAAAATGCAATTATCTCAAAAAGATTGTTTTCAAACTGCGTATACATTTTCAAAGAATCTAAAAAATTAATTTACTTGCAATTTTTACTGCACATATTTAACTATATATAATAGAGCTACTTTCTTGGAGATTTTCCTAAAATATTTTGCTCAGAAGCAGTTATCGTAAAAAAAAAAAAAAATGACAATTTTCACAAATTTCAAAGCTCTACTTTTACAATGACTTTTTTTGAAAAAAGTAAACAATATATTTGAAACATTTTACCATTATTGAAATAAAAAAGCCTAATAATTATACAGCCAAACTTTGAAGTTTTTATTTTTAACAATTTCTGAGAAACAGGTTCCTAAAATGGTCTAAATTTAACATTGTAGGTATAGTGTTTACCGACTATTCTTAACACCTGAACAAGACAGTAACGATGTCGAAATGGGAATATAAATCATCAAAACATTAATTGTCATCCAAACTAAACGTGTATGCAAAATTTCAGCTCAATTGGTTGTTGAAATCAGCTTCAAAATTGACATCCAAGATTCCACCCGAACAATTTGCATTGTAATTTAAATAAAAGTTGTAAAATATAACATACTTTGTACGTGTACAGAGGGAAGTATTGTAAAATACCTCGTTGTACAAATCAAATATTTTACACGAAACGAAACAATTATAGTTGGAGGCGCAAGGTATCAGTCCCCGTACCTATCACCTGCAAAGCGAGCGCTCTTCTTTCTGATCTACGCTCCTTGTCGACGCTTGTGTTATTGTAAATATCCTCGGTTTAACACCTGAACAAGATCGGTACAGTAACTAGATCATTTAGAAGTGTTACGGGAGAAACTAGCATCGAGTAAATAGATATCTTAGAATGTTTCAAAGTAAATAGAAATACTTTGATAGATCTTTCTTTCTTAGTGTTCCCTGTAGAACAGTAAAAATATAACATTATTTGTACGTAAGCAGAATAGAAGTATTGTAAAATAGCTCGTTGTACAAATTAAACGAATTTCAAAAATATTTTACACGAAAAATAACAATTGGAGACGCTGGGTATCGATCCCCGAACCTTTCTCATGATAAGCTAGCGCTCCACCATCTGAGCTATGCTTTCGGTTGATAGCTGTGTTATTGTAAATATGCTCACCTTAAGAGAAGTCAGTAGGGTAATAACTTTTTAAAAATTGATTTTGAGGTTTTGATATTTCCATAATCCTCAAATCGGGAGCTTTCCATTGATATAACATACAAGTCATTATATGAATTAGAAGTACTTTAAAATGATATTTAAAAAATAATGAACTTTTTTGAACCATGCCCATTTGACAGATAGAAATGTAAACATTGTCTTTTTAAATCTGGAGCAAAGTTGCTAAACCTCAATTTATTTTTATTGATAAGCATTAGATATATGAATAGTAACTGCAAATTTAAGTGTGTTAGATATGCAAAAAATTTTTGTGCTAAATTTGGAAGCGTCGTTTTAATTTGAATGTTATATTTAATATTTAGTGATTTTACCTAAATTTAAACCTTTTCTTCATTTTAAATTTAGTTTAAATAATTAGTAATAATAACTAATTAAAACTTTAAAAGGCTTAGAAAAACGCTAAAAATATTTTAAAAATAGTTGAAGTTACAATTATGTGATATGTAAGAAAAATTTGGATTACATTTAATACAAAGGTAAGATTTTTTTATAAAAATTTCTGTTTTCAGAAACTTATGTTTTTTTTTAAAAATTGTTTAAATTTACTGTGTGTATGTTTCTTAAATGCAATTGTGTATACTGAAGTGACATTTTTGAAATATTCTTGAAACATTTAAATATAAAGCAGTCATCTTAACAAAAAAAATCAAAATTTTTAATAAATTCATAATAATAAGTGTACGGTGAACTAAAAGTTTGCCTTTGAAAAAACTAATTATTATATTAAAAAAATCACTTATGTATAAAGATAATGTCTAATTAATATAAATAAAAAATTGAGTCTTTATGTTTAATAGTTTCTAAGAAAAAAGGTATGAGATGATACAATAAATGGGATGTTTGTTGTCTTTGCGAGAAGCTTGTTACATACATAAAAATACATAAATTTCATGTTTAAGAACATAGAAACAGTTTTATTTTGTCTGTTTTGGAAATAATTTGTCCAGTTTAGAGTAACTTTTTAAGTTTAAAACTTAGAAACAGTCTGCGACAACAAGACCTAATGATAATGTTACGAAAACCTAACGAAAACTTAAGAACCGTCGTATAATCAGGTATTTTTAAATGCCATCTCAAATTCACAGTAAAACCATATTGATACATTTTCACATTATATTTATGAGTCTTTCTGTTCAAATTTTATATCTGTAATGCATGAAGGCTACAAATTCTTTAAAAATTGATAGAGAATTTGAGAAAATTTTGATGTTTTTTCTCGTTAAAAAAACTGAAGAATGCTGTTCTAGGCTAATTAAGACTTTTTTGTTTACTATTTTATGCGAAATAAATTGCAATGATATTAATGTTTAATAAAATGGGACAAATACATGTTGTAATGCAATATTTCAGTGATAAAGTGGCACTTTATTGTGAAAAGTCAATTTTTTCAAAAACGTTTTTAAAACTGTATTCATCCTTTTCGCAGAATATAAGGTATAAATGTACATAAATTTTTTCCCTCATGTTTCTGATATGTAGCTATATACATTCATGTGAGTTTTTTTTTTTTTAGGATTTTCCCAAAATATTTGACTGGTATCCATATATCGTGACAAAAAATGTCAATTTTTTAAAAATTCATAGTGATATTTTTATGTTACATGTTTTTGAGAAAACTAAACAATATATTTTAAATATTTCACTTCATTACAAATATTAATGTTTATTTATTGTTTAGACAAATTTTCAAGCTTTAATATTCTAAAGGTTTTTCAATAATAGCTAACTAATTATAACTCACATGTGTAATACTTTTTGTCGTTGCGAGAAGCTTGTTGCATGTATAAAAATACACCAATTTAATATTTAAAAACATAAAAACAGTTTTATTTTTGACTTTTTCGAAATCTTTTGGACAGTTTAGAGAAAACTTTGAATTTTGAAACTTTTAGAAATAGTGTTTGCATGTGAACATACAAATCCATAATTAAATTTTTCTAACGTCGTAAAATCACATAATCCCAAATCATGACTTTTACATATTGATATAAGTTTACATTATATTTATGATGTTATAAGGTCGAATTTGATATTTATAATGCATCGAAGTTAAAAATTCTTTACAGATTGTTACATAATTTGTGAAAATAGATGCAAAATGCTAAAAAAAATATCGTTGTACAAAAACTGAAAGTTACTATATATGAATTTTCTGAACATTTTAAGGCCTTTTTGTTTCCTTTTTTATGCTTAAAAATTAAGATGATACTAATGTTTAATAAAATAGGGCAAATACGTGTTGTAATTCATTATTTTTGTGATTAAGTGCCTTTTTACTCTTAAAATGCAATTATCTCAAAAAGATTGTTTTCAAACTGCGTATACATTTTCAAAGAATCTAAAAAATTAATTTACTTGCAATTTTTACTGCACATATTTAACTATATATAATAGAGCTACTTTCTTGGAGATTTTCCTAAAATATTTTGCTCAGAAGCAGTTATCGTAAAAAAAAAAAAAAAAACAATTTTCACAAATTTCAAAGCTCTACTTTTACGATGACTTTTTTTTTGAAAAAAGTAAACAATATATTTGAAACATTTTACCATTATTGAAATAAAAAAGCCTAATAATTATACAGCCAAACTTTGAAGTTTTTATTTTTAACAATTTCTGAGAAACAGGTTCCTAAAATGGTCTAAATTTAACATTGTAGGTATAGTGTTTACCGACTATTCTTAACACCTGAACAAGACAGTAACGATGTCGAAATGGGAATATAAATCATCAAAACATTAATTGTCATCCAAACTAAACGTGTATGCAAAATTTCAGCTCAATTGGTTGTTGAAATCAGCTTCAAAATTGACATCCAAGATTCCACCCGAACAATTTGCATTGTAATTTAAATAAAAGGTTGTAAAATATAACATACTTTGTACGTGTACAGAGGGAAAGTATTGTAAAATACCTCGTTGTACAAATCAAATATTTTACACGAAACGAAACAATTATAGTTGGAGGCGCAAGGTATCAGTCCCCGTACCTATCACCTGCAAAGCGAGCGCTCTTCTTTCTGATCTACGCTCCTTGTCGACGCTTGTGTTATTGTAAATATCCTCGGTTTAACACCTGAACAAGATCGGTACAGTAACTAGATCATTTAGAAGTGTTACGGGAGAAACTAGCATCGAGTAAATAGATATCTTAGAATGTTTCAAAGTAAATAGAAATACTTTGATAGATCTTTCTTTCTTAGTGTTCCCTGTAGAACAGTAAAAATATAACATTATTTGTACGTAAGCAGAATAGAAGTATTGTAAAATAGCTCGTTGTACAAATTAAACGAATTTCAAAAATATTTTACACGAAAAAATAACAATTGGAGACGCTGGGTATCGATCCCCGAACCTTTCTCATGATAAGCTAGCGCTCCACCATCTGAGCTATGCTTTCGGTTGATAGCTGTGTTATTGTAAATATGCTCACCTTAAGAGAAGTCAGTAGGGTAATAACTTTTTAAAAATTGATTTTGAGGTTTTGATATTTCCATAATCCTCAAATCGGGAGCTTTCCATTGATATAACATACAAGTCATTATATGAATTAGAAGTACTTTAAAATGATATTTAAAAAATAATGAACTTTTTTGAACCATGCCCATTTGACAGATAGAAATGTAAACATTGTCTTTTTAAATCTGGAGCAAAGTTGCTAAACCTCAATTTATTTTTATTGATAAGCATTAGATATATGAATAGTAACTGCAAATTTAAGTGTGTTAGATATGCAAAAAATTTTTGTGCTAAATTTGGAAGCGTCGTTTTAATTTGAATGTTATATTTAATATTTAGTGATTTTACCTAAATTTAAACCTTTTCTTCATTTTAAATTTAGTTTAAATAATTAGTAATAATAACTAATTAAAACTTTAAAAGGCTTAGAAAAACGCTAAAAATATTTTAAAAATAGTTGAAGTTACAATTATGTGATATGTAAGAAAAATTTGGATTACATTTAATACAAAGGTAAGATTTTTTTATAAAAATTTCTGTTTTCAGAAACTTATGTTTTTTTTTAAAAATTGTTTAAATTTACTGTGTGTATGTTTCTTAAATGCAATTGTGTTTACTGAAGTGACATTTTTGAAATATTCTTGAAAGATTTAAATATAAAGCAGTCATCTTAACAAAATAATTAAAATTTTTAATAAATTCTTAATAATAAGTGTACGGTGAACTAAAAGTTTGCCTTTGAAAAAACTAATTATTATATTAAAAAAATCACTTATGTATAAAGATAATGTCTAATTAATATAAATAAAAAATTGAGTCTTTATGTTTAATAGTTTCTAAGAAAAAAAAAGGTATGAGATGATACAATAAATGGGATGTTTGTTGTCTTTGCGAGAAGCTTGTTACATACATAAAAATACATAAATTTCATGTTTAAGAACATAGAAACAGTTTTATTTTGTCTGTTTTGGAAATAATTTGTCCAGTTTAGAGTAACTTTTTAAGTTTAAAACTTAGAAACAGTCTGCGACAACAAGACCTAATGATAATGTTACGAAAACCTAACGAAAACTTAAGAACCGTCGTATAATCAGGTATTTTTAAATGCCATCTCAAATTCACAGTAAAACCATATTGATACATTTTCACATTATATTTATGAGTCTTTCTGTTCAAATTTTATATCTGTAATGCATGAAGGCTACAAATTCTTTAAAAATTGATAGAGAATTTGAGAAAATTTTGATGTTTTTTCTCGTTAAAAAACTGAAGAATGCTGTTCTAGGCTAATTAAGACTTTTTTGTTTACTATTTTATGCGAAATAAATTGCAATGATATTAATGTTTAATAAAATGGGACAAATACATGTTGTAATGCAATATTTCAGTGATAAAGTGGCACTTTATTGTGAAAAGTCAATTTTTTCAAAAACGTTTTTAAAACTGTATTCATCCTTTTCGCAGAATATAAGGTATAAATGTACATAAATTTTTTCCCTCATGTTTCTGATATGTAGCTATATACATTCCTGTGAGTTTTTTTTTTTTTTTAGGATTTTCCCAAAATATTTGACTGGTATCCATATATCGTGACAAAAAATGTCAATTTTTTTAAAAATTCATAGTGATATTTTTATGTTACATGTTTTTGAGAAAACTAAACAATATATTTTAAATATTTCACTTCATTACAAATATTAATGTTTATTTATTGTTTAGACAAATTTTCAAGCTTTAATATTCTAAAGGTTTTTCAATAATAGCTAACTAATTATAACTCACATGTGTAATACTTTTTGTCGTTGCGAGAAGCTTGTTGCATGTATAAAAATACACCAATTTAATATTTAAAAACATAAAAACAGTTTTATTTTTGACTTTTTTTCGAAATCTTTTGTACAGTTTAGAGAAAACTTTGAATTTTGAAACTTTTAGAAATAGTGTTTGCATGTGAACATACAAATCCATAATTAAATTTTTCTAACGTCGTAAAATCACATAATCCCAAATCATGACTTTTACATATTGATATAAGTTTACATTATATTTATGATGTTATAAGGTCGAATTTGATATTTATAATGCATCGAAGTTAAAAAATTTTTACAGATTGTTACATAATTTGTGAAAATAGATGCAAAATGCTAAAAAAAATATCGTTGTACAAAAACTGAAAGTTACTATATATGAATTTTCTGAACATTTTAAGGCCTTTTTGTTTCCTTTTTATGCTTAAAAATTAAGATGATACTAATGTTTAATAAAATAGGGCAAATACGTGTTGTAATTCATTATTTTTGTGATTAAGTGCCTTTTTACTCTTAAAATGCAATTATCTCAAAAAGATTGTTTTCAAACTGCGTATACATTTTCAAAGAATCTAAAAAATTAATTTACTTGCAATTTTTACTGCACATATTTAACTATATATAATAGAGCTACTTTCTTGGAGATTTTCCTAAAATATTTTGCTCAGAAGCAGTTATCGTAAAAAAAAAAAAAAAAAATGACAATTTTCACAAATTTCAAAGCTCTACTTTTACAATGACTTTTTTTTGAAAAAAAGTAAACAATATATTTGAAACATTTTACCATTATTGAAATAAAAAAGCCTAATAATTATACAGCCAAACTTTGAAGTTTTTATTTTTAACAATTTCTGAGAAACAGGTTCCTAAAATGGTCTAAATTTAACATTGTAGGTATAGTGTTTACCGACTATTCTTAACACCTGAACAAGACAGTAACGATGTCGAAATGGGAATATAAATCATCAAAACATTAATTGTCATCCAAACTAAACGTGTATGCAAAATTTCAGCTCAATTGGTTGTTGAAATCAGCTTCAAAATTGACATCCAAGATTCCACCCGAACAATTTGCATTGTAATTTAAATAAAAGTTGTAAAATATAACATACTTTGTACGTGTACAGAGGGGAAGTATTGTAAAATACCTCGTTGTACAAATCAAATATTTTACACGAAACGAAACAATTATAGTTGGAGGCGCAAGGTATCAGTCCCCGTACCTATCACCTGCAAAGCGAGCGCTCTTCTTTCTGATCTACGCTCCTTGTCGACGCTTGTGTTATTGTAAATATCCTCGGTTTAACACCTGAACAAGATCGGTACAGTAACTAGATCAATTAGAAGTGTTACGGGAGAAACTAGCATCGAGTAAATAGATATCTTAGAATGTTTCAAAGTAAATAGAAATACTTTGATAGATCTTTCTTTCTTAGTGTTCCCTGTAGAACAGTAAAAATATAACATTATTTGTACGTAAGCAGAATAGAAGTATTGTAAAATATAGCTCGTTGTACAAATTAAACGAATTTCAAAAATATTTTACACGAAAAAATAACAATTGGAGACGCTGGGTATCGATCCCCGAACCTTTCTCATGATAAGCTAGCGCTCCACCATCTGAGCTATGCTTTCGGTTGATAGCTGTGTTATTGTAAATATGCTCACCTTAAGAGAAGTCAGTAGGGTAATAACTTTTTAAAAATTTATTTTGAGGTTTTGATATTTCCATAATCCTCAAATCGGGAGCATTCCATTGATATAAAATACAAGTCATTATATGAATTAGAAGTACTTTAAAATGATATTTAAAAAATAATGAACTTTTTTGAACCATGCCCATTTGACAGATAGAAATGTAAACATTGTCTTTATAAATCTGGAGCAAAGTTGCTAAACCTCAATTTATTTTTATTGATAAGCATTAGATATATGAATAGTAACTGCTAATTTAAGTGTGTTAGATATGCAAAAAATTTTTGTGCTAAATTTGGAAGCGTCGTTTTAATTTGAATGTTATATTTAATATTTAGTGATTTTACCTAAATTTAAACCTTTTCTTCATTTTAAATTTTGTTTAAATAATTAGTAATAATAACTAATTAAAACTTTAAAAGGCTTAGAAAAACGCTAAAAATATTTTAAAAATAGTTGAAGTTACAATTATGTGATATGTAAGAAAAATTTGGATTACATTTAATACAAAGGTAAGATTTTTTTATAAAAATTTCTGTTTTCAGAAACTTATGTTTTTTTTTAAAAATTGTTTAAATTTACTGTGTGTATGTTTCTTAAATGCAATTGTGTATACTGAAGTGACATTTTTGAAATATTCTTGAAACATTTAAATATAAAGCAGTCATCTTAACAAAAAAATCAAAATTTTTAATAAATTCATAATAATAAGTGTACGGTGAACTAAAAGTTTGCCTTTGAAAAAACTAATTATTATATTAAAAAAATCACTTATGTATAAAGATAATGTCTAATTAATATAAATAAAAAATTGAGTCTTTATGTTTAATAGTTTCTAAGAAAAAAGGTATGAGATGATACAATAAATGTGATGTTTGTTGTCTTTGCGAGAAGCTTGTTACATACATAAAAATACATAAATTTCATGTTTAAGAACATAGAAACAGTTTTATTTTGTCTGTTTTGGAAATAATTTGTCCAGTTTAGAGTAACTTTTTAAGTTTAAAACTTAGAAACAGTCTGCGACAACAAGACCTAATGATAATGTTACGAAAACCTAACGAAAACTTAAGAACCGTCGTATAATCAGGTATTTTTAAATGCCATCTCAAATTCACAGTAAAACCATATTGATACATTTTCACATTATATTTATGAGTCTTTCTGTTCAAATTTTATATCTGTAATGCATGAAGGCTACAAATTCTTTAAAAATTGATAGAGAATTTGAGAAAATTTTGATGTTTTTTCTCGTTAAAAAACTGAAGAATGCTGTTCTAGGCTAATTAAGACTTTTTTGTTTACTATTTTATGCGAAAAAAATTGCAATGATATTAATGTTTAATAAAATGGGACAAATACATGTTGTAATGCAATATTTCAGTGATAAAGTGGCACTTTATTGTGAAAAGTCAATTTTTTCAAAAACGTTTTTAAAACTGCATTCATCCTTTTCGCAGAATATAAGGTATAAATGTACATAAATGTTTTCCCTCATGTTTCTGATATGTAGCTATATACATTCCTGTGAGTTTTTTTTAAGATTTTCCCAAAATATTTTACTGGTATCCATATATCGTGACAAAAAAATGTCAATTTTTTTAAAAATTCATAGTGATATTTTTATGTTACATGTTTTTGAGAAAACTAAACAATATATTTTAAGTATTTCACTTCATTACAAATATTAATGTTTATTTATTGTTTAGACAAATTTTCAAGCTTTAATATTCTAAAGGTTTTTCAATAATAGCTAACTAATTATAACTCACATGTTTAATACTTTTTGTCGTTGCGAGAAGCTTGTTGCATGTATAAAAATACACCAATTTAATATTTAAAAACATAAAAACAGTTTTATTTTTGACTTTTTTCGAAATCTTTTGGACAGTTTAGAGAAAACTTTGAATTTTGAAACTTTTAGAAATAGTGTTTGCATGTGAACATACAAATCCATTATTAAATTTTTCTAACGTCGTAAAATCACATAATCCCAAATCATGACTTTTACATATTGATATAAGTTTACATTATATTTATGATGTTATAAGATCCAATTTGATATTTATAATGCATCGAAGTTGAAAATTTTTTACAGATTGTTACATAATTTGTGAAAATAGATGCAAAATGCTAAAAAAAATATCGTTGTACAAAAACTGAAAGTTACTATATATGAATTTTCTGAACATTTTAAGGCCTTTTTGTTTCCTTTTTTATGCTTAAAAATTAAGATGATACTAATGTTTAATAAAATAGGGCAAATACGTGTTGTAATTCATTATTTTTGTGATTAAGTGCCTTTTTACTCTTAAAATGCAATTATCTCAAAAAGATTGTTTTCAAACTGCGTATACATTTTCAAAGAATCTAAAAAATTAATTTACTTGCAATTTTTACTGCACATATTTAACTATATATAATAGAGCTACTTTCTTGGAGATTTTCCCAAAATATTTTGCTCAGAAGCAGTTATCGTAAAAAAAAAATGACAATTTTCACAAATTTCAAAGCGCTACTTTTACGATGACTTTTTTTGAAAAAAGTAAACAATATATTTGAAACATTTTACCATTATTGAAATAAAAAAGCCTAATAATTATACAGCCAAACTTTGAAGTTTTTAATTTTAACAATTTCTGAGAAACAGGTTCCTAAAATGGTCTAAATTTAACATTGTAGGTATAGTGTTTACCGACTATTCTTAACACCTGAACAAGACAGTAACGATGTCGAAATGGGAATATAAATCATCAAAACATTAATTGTCATCCAAACTAAACGTGTATGCAAAATTTCAGCTCAATTGGTTGTTGAAATCAGCTTCAAAATTGACATCCAAGACTCCACCCGAACAATTTGCATTGTAATTTAAATAAAAGGTTGTAAAATATAACATACTTTGTACGTGTACAGAGGGAAAGTATTGTAAAATACCTCGTTGTACAAATCAAATATTTTACACGAAACGAAACAATTATAGTTGGAGGCGCAAGGTATCAGTCCCCGTACCTATCACCTGCAAAGCGAGCGCTCTTCTTTCTGATCTACGCTCCTTGTCGACGCTTGTGTTATTGTAAATATCCTCGGTTTAACACCTGAACAAGATCGGTACAGTAACTAGATCAATTAGAAGTGTTACGGGAGAAACTAGCATCGAGTAAATAGATATCTTAGATTGTTTCAAAGTAAATAGAAATACTTTGATAGATCTTTCTTTCTTAGTGCTCCCTGTACAACAGTAAAAATATAACATTATTTGTACGTAAGCAGAATAGAAGTATTGTAAAATAGCTCGTTGTACAAATTAAACGAATTTCAAAAATATTTTACACGAAAAAATAACAATTGGAGACGCTGGGTATCGATTCCCGAACCTTTCTCATGATAAGCTAGCGCTCCACCATCTGAGCTATGCTTTCGGTTGATAGCTGTGTTATTGTCAATATGCTCACCTTAAGAGAAGTTAGTAGGGTAATAACTTTTTAAAAATTGATTTTGAGGTTTTGATATTTCCATAATCCTCAAATCAGGAGCTTTCCATTGATATAACATACAAGTCATTATATGAATTAGAAGTACTTTAAAATGATATTTAAAAAATAATGAACTTTTTTGAACCATGCCCATTTGACAGATAGAAATGTAAACATTGTCTTTTTAAATCTGGAGCAAAGTTGCTAAACCTCAATTTATTTTTATTGATAAGCATTAGATATATGAATAGTAACTGCAAATTTAAGTGTGTTAGATATGCAAAAAATTTTTGTGCTAAATTTGGAAGCGTCGTTTTAATTTGAATGTTATATTTAATATTTAGTGATTTTACCTAAATTTAAACCTTTTCTTCATTTTAAATTTTGTTTAAATAATTAGTAATAATAACTAATTAAAACTTTAAAAGGCTTAGAAAAACGCTAAAAATATTTTAAAAATAGTTGAAGTTACAATTATGTGATATGTAAGAAAAATTTGGATTACATTTAATACAAAGGTAAGATTTTTTTATAAAAATTTCTGTTTTCAGAAACTTATGTTTTTTTTAAAAATTGTTTAAATTTACTGTGTGTATGTTTCTTAAATGCAATTGTGTATACTGAAGTGACATTTTTGAAATATTCTTGAAACATTTAAATATAAAGCAGTCATCTTAACAAAAAAATCAAAATTTTTAATAAATTCATAATAATAAGTGTACGGTGAACTAAAAGTTTGCCTTTGAAAAAACTAATTATTATATTAAAAAAATCACTTATGTATAAAGATAATGTCTAATTAATATAAATAAAAAATTGAGTCTTTATGTTTAATAGTTTCTAAGAAAAAAGGTATGAGATGATACAATAAATGTGATGTTTGTTGTCTTTGCGAGAAGCTTGTTACATACATAAAAATACATAAATTTCATGTTTAAGAACATAGAAACAGTTTTATTTTGTCTGTTTTGGAAATAATTTGTCCAGTTTAGAGTAACTTTTTAAGTTTAAAACTTAGAAACAGTCTGCGACAACAAGACCTAATGATAATGTTACGAAAACCTAACGAAAACTTAAGAACCGTCGTATAATCAGGTATTTTTAAATGCCATCTCAAATTCACAGTAAAACCATATTGATACATTTTCACATTATATTTATGAGTCTTTCTGTTCAAATTTTATATCTGTAATGCATGAAGGCTACAAATTCTTTAAAAATTGATAGAGAATTTGAGAAAATTTTGATGTTTTTTCTCGTTAAAAAAACTGAAGAATGCTGTTCTAGGCTAATTAAGACTTTTTTGTTTACTATTTTATGCGAAATAAATTGCAATGATATTAATGTTTAATAAAATGGGACAAATACATGTTGTAATGCAATATTTCAGTGATAAAGTGGCACTTTATTGTGAAAAGTCAATTTTTTCAAAAACGTTTTTAAAACTGTATTCATCCTTTTCGCAGAATATAAGGCATAAATGTACATAAATTTTTTCCCTCATGTTTCTGACATGTAGCTATATACATTCATGTGAGTTTTTTTTTAGGAGTTTCCTAAAATATTTGACTGGTATCCATATATCATGACAAAAAATGTCAATTTTTTTAAAAATTCACAGTGATATTTTTATGTTACATGTTTTTGAGAAAACTAAACAATATATTTTAAATATTTCACTTCATTACAAATATTAATGTTTATTTATTGTTTAGACAAATTTTCCAGCTTTAATATTATAAAGGTTTTTCAATAATAGCTAACTAATTATAACTCACATGTGTAATACTTTTTGTCGTTGCGAGAAGCTTGTTGCATGTATAAAAATACACCAATTTAATATTTAAAAACATAAAAACAGTTTTATTTTTGACTTTTTTCGAAATCTTTTGTACAGTTTAGAGAAAACTTTGAATTTTGAAACTTTTAGAAATAGTGTTTGCATGTGAACATACAAATCCATAATTAAATTTTTCTAACGTCGTAAAATCACATAATCCCAAATCATGACTTTTACATATTGATATAAGTTTACATTATATTTATGATGTTATAAGGTCGAATTTGATATTTATAATGCATCGAAGTTAAAAAATTTTTACAGATTGTTACATAATTTGTGAAAATAGATGCAAAATGCTAAAAAAAATATCGTTGTACAAAAACTGAAAGTTACTATATATGAATTTTCTGAACATTTTAAGGCCTTTTTGTTTCCTTTTTATGCTTAAAAATTAAGATGATACTAATGTTTAATAAAATAGGGCAAATACGTGTTGTAATTCATTATTTTTGTGATTAAGTGCCTTTTTACTCTTAAAATGCAATTATCTCAAAAAGATTGTTTTCAAACTGCGTATACATTTTCAAAGAATCTAAAAAATTAATTTACTTGCAATTTTTACTGCACATATTTAACTATATATAATAGAGCTACTTTCTTGGAGATTTTCCTAAAATATTTTGCTCAGAAGCAGTTATCGTAAAAAAAAAAAAAAAATGACAATTTTCACAAATTTCAAAGCTCTACTTTTACAATGAATTTTTTTGAAAAAAGTAAACAATATATTTGAAACATTTTACCATTATTGAAATAAAAAAGCCTAATAATTATACAGCCAAACTTTGAAGTTTTTATTTTTAACAATTTCTGAGAAACAGGTTCCTAAAATGGTCTAAATTTAACATTGTAGGTATAGTGTTTACCGACTATTCTTAACACCTGAACAAGACAGTAACTATGTCGAAATGGGAATATAAATCATCAAAACATTAATTGTCATCCAAACTAAACGTGTATGCAAAATTTCAGCTCAATTGGTTGTTGAAATCAGCTTCAAAATTGACATCCAAGATTCCACCCGAACAATTTGCATTGTAATTTAAATAAAAGGTTGTAAAATATAACATACTTTGTACGTGTACAGAGGGGAAGTATTGTAAAATACCTCGTTGTACAAATCAAATATTTTACACGAAACGAAACAATTATAGTTGGAGGCGCAAGGTATCAGTCCCCGTACCTATCACCTGCAAAGCGAGCGCTCTTCTTTCTGATCTACGCTCCTTGTCGACGCTTGTGTTATTGTAAATATCATCGGTTTAACACCTGAACAAGATCGGTACAGTAACTAGATCAATTAGAAGTGTTACGGGAGAAACTAGCATCGAGTAAATAGATATCTTAGAATGTTTCAAAGTAAATAGAAATACTTTGATAGATCTTTCTTTCTTAGTGCTCCCTGTAGAACAGTAAAAATATAACATTATTTGTACGTAAGCAGAATAGAAGTATTGTAAAATAGCTCGTTGTACAAATTAAACGAATTTCAAAAATATTTTACACGAAAAAATAACAATTGGAGACGCTGGGTATCGATCCCCGAACCTTTCTCATGATAAGCTAGCGCTCCACCATCTGAGCTATGCTTTCGGTTGATAGCTGTGTTATTGTAAATATGCTCACCTTAAGAGAAGTCAGTAGGGTAATAACTTTTTAAAAATTGATTTTGAGGTTTTGATATTTCCATAATCCTCAAATCGGGAGCTTTCCATTGATATAACATACAAGTCATTATATGAATTAGAAGTACTTTAAAATGATATTTAAAAAATAATGAACTTTTTTGAACCATGCCCATTTGACAGATAGAAATGTAAACATTGTCTTTTTAAATCTGGAGCAAAGTTGCTAAACCTCAATTTATTTTTATTGATAAGCCTTAGATATATGAATAGTAACTGCAAATTTAAGTGTGTTAGATATGCAAAAAATTTTTGTGCTAAATTTGGAAGCGTCGTTTTAATTTGAATGTTATATTTAATATTTAGTGATTTTACCTAAATTTAAATCTTTTCTTCATTTTAAATTTAGTTTAAATAATTAGTAATAATAACTAATTAAAACTTTAAAAGGCTTAGAAAAACGCTAAAAATATTTTAAAAATAGTTGAAATTACAATTATGTGATATGTAAGAAAAATTTGGATTACATTTAATACAAAGGTAAGATTTTTTTATAAAAATTTCTGTTTTCGGAAACTTATGTTTTTTTTAAAAATTGTTTAAATTTACTGTGTGTATGTTTCTTAAATGCAATTGTGTATACTGAAGTGACATTTTTGAAATATTCTTGAAAATTTAAATATAAAGCAGTCATCTTAACAAAAAATCAAAATTTTTAATAAATTCATAATAATAAGTGTACGGTGAACTAAAAGTTTGCCTTTGAAAAACTAATTATTATATTAAAAAAATCACTTATGTATAAAGATAATGTCTAATTAATATAAATAAAAAATTGAGTCTTTATGTTTAATAGTTTCTAAGAAAAAGGTATGAGATGATACAATAAATGGGATGTTTGTTGTCTTTGCGAGAAGCTTGTTACATACATAAAAATACATAAATTTCATGTTTAAGAACATAGAAACAGTTTTATTTTGTCTGTTTTGGAAATAATTTGTCCAGTTTAGAGTAACTTTTTAAGTTTAAAACTTAGAAACAGTCTGCGACAACAAGACCTAATGATAATGTTACGAAAACCTAACGAAAACTTAAGAACCGTCGTATAATCAGGTATTTTTAAATGCCATCTCAAATTCACAGTAAAACCATATTGATACATTTTCACATTATATTTATGAGTCTTTCTGTTCAAATTTTATATCTGTAATGCATGAAGGCTACAAATTCTTTAAAAATTGATAGAGAATTTGAGAAAATTTTGATGTTTTTCTCGTTAAAAAAATGAAGAATGCTGTTCTAGGCTAATTAAGACTTTTTTGTTTACTATTTTATGCGAAATAAATTGCAATGATATTAATGTTTAATAAAATGGGACAAATACATGTTGTAATGCAATATTTCAGTGATAAAGTGGCACTTTATTGTGAAAAGTCAATTTTTTCAAAAACATTTTTAAAACTGTATTCATCCTTTTCGCAGAATATAAGGCATAAATGTACATAAATTTTTTCCCTCATGTTTCTGACATGTAGCTATATACATTCATGTGAGTTTTTTTTTAGGAGTTTCCTAAAATATTTGACTGGTATCCATATATCATGACAAAAATGTCAATTTTTTAAAAATTCATAGTGATATTTTTATGTTACATGTTTTTGAGAAAACTAAACAATATATTTTAAATATTTCACTTCATTACAAATATTAATGTTTATTTATTGTTTAGACAAATTTTCAAGCTTTAATATTCTAAAGGTTTTTCAATAATAGCTAACTAATTATAACTCACATGTGTAATACTTTTTGTCGTTGCGAGAAGCTTGTTGCATGTATAAAAATACACCAATTTAATATTTAAAAACATAAAAACAGTTTTATTTTTGACTTTTTTCGAAATCTTTTGGACAGTTTAGAGAAAACTTTGAATTTTGAAACTTTTAGAAATAGTGTTTGCATGTGAACATACAAATCCATTATTAAATTTTTCTAACGTCGTAAAATCACATAATCCCAAATCATGACTTTTACATATTGATATAAGTTTACATTATATTTATGATGTTATAAGGTCGAATTTGATATTTATAATGCATCGAAGTTAAAAATTCTTTACAGACTGTTACATAATTTGTGAAATCAGATGCAAAATGCTAAAAAAATATCGTTGTACAAAAACTGAAACTTACTATATATGAATTTTCTGAACATTTTAAGGCCTTTTTGTTTCCTTTTTTATGCTTAAAAATTAAGATGATACTAATGTTTAATAAAATAGGGCAAATACGTGTTGTAATTCATTATTTTTGTGATTAAGTGCCTTTTTACTCTTAAAATACAAATATCTCAAAAAGATTGTTTTCAAACTGCGTATACATTTTCAAAGAATCTAAAAAATTAATTTACTTGCAATTTTTACTGCACATATTTATCTATATATAATAGAGCTACTTTCTTGGAGATTTTCCTAAAATATTTTGCTCAGAAGCAGTTATCGTAAAAAAAAATTACAATTTTCACAAATTTCAAAGCGCTACTTTTACGATGAATTTTTTTGAAAAAAGTAAACAATATATTTGAAACATTTTACCATTATTGAAGTAAAAAAGCCTAATAATTATACAGGCAAACTTTGAAGTTTTTATTTATAACAATTTCTGTTAAACAGGTTCCTAAAATGGTCTAAATTTAACATTGTAGGTATAGTGTTTACCGACTATTATTAATCATTTCTTAGAATAAACTTGTGTTTGCAAATGTTTTTATTAAATTTTAAAGTTTTTAAGGGATTAATTTTTAAGATAAAATTTCCAAATTCAACCCATCTCGGTAACTTCTTTTTTTTTTAAAAAAAAGTACTGCGTTAATGAATTCATGAAAAAATGGTTTTATTTCAGCAATAATCTGTTTTTCCATTAGTTTAATTTATCACTAGATTCTCTTTTTGCTATACTGCTAGCTAGGATTTTCAACTTTATTGTTACAATAAGCAAGATTTAGAATTTGTCGTTGAACAAAGAAAAGCAATAAAGTTTTTTGTAACAGATTAATATTTTTAAACATAAGAATAAAAACAGGTAAGAAGTGAATTTCGTTGTCTAAAATAATCCACTGATATTTGTTTAAAAAATAAGTAATTATTATCAGTATTTACGTATAATCGTCACCACAGCCAAATGGTATCAAGGTGTGATTCGCAAGGCACCAATTTTCCTGTGGTGACGCTAATACATAAGTACCACATTATCTAGGCTTCTGTTTACAAAAAGCTTCACAAATCATTTTTTGACTTAAAAATTTAAGTCACGGTATCATATAATTCAAACTACAATAAGCAAGCAAAAATTACAGTTTAGAAAATAAACAAACATAAAACTGTGTGACACTAAAATATAAATTATAGTATTAATTTAATACAAAACAATTTGTTTCGTCAATATTTGATTGGGCTGTAAACTGGTTAAAGAATAAAAAATCAGTCTTTCGCAACGTTAAGCCTACTTTATTCGTTCACCCGCTTTTGATGGGGTACAGCTCGATTATATTCTACTTTTACAAATCTTTTTACAGATAGCGCTACAGTGCGCTGTTTACGCAACATTTTAATCGGCATTGTAATATACAATATTTCAAAAATAATTTAAAAATACAATTTGCTATGTAAAGTTTACAAATGCAGAAATGAATTAAATACAAATAAACACAACATTTTAAAGAAGATAAAATACAATATTCAAAAATAGAAAAAAATACAATATTCTAAGAATATAATATACCTCACATTACAATTTAATTTACATGATTATTTTCTGTTCGTAAGATACATATTTTTGAGATAGAACGTGGGAGAACCTCCGCGGCAGTTTTTAATTTAACGAATCTGACCTTACCGTCAGTTCCATAAATAACCTCTAAGATTCTTGCCATTGCCCGTTTGCAGGGAGGAAAATCATTTTCCTTTAAAAGCACTAAACACCCAACGGCAACATTATTTTTTTCGAACTGCCTCTTGTTTCTGTGCTGTAAATGATTAAGATAATCATTTTTCAGCGTTTCCAAATAGTTTATACACAATTTGTTGTATACTGCCACCTATGTAGTGTATTATCTGAAATATCTAAAATTGCGGGCTCAGGTATTGCAATGTTAGGTCGACCAATTATAAAGTGTCCAGGAGTTAAAATTTCATATTCATTGATATTATCTGACAATGGGACTAAGGGACGTTAATTAAGTATACATTCAATTTGAATTATTACTGTCTCGAATTCTTCGAAATTTATTTTACTATTAACTAAAGTTCTATAGAGATGGTGTTTGAAAGATTTTACCCCTACCTCCCACAAACCCCCGAAATTAGGAGAGCTAAGTGGGATAAATTTCCACTGGATAGCTTCTGAAGCAAAATAATTTGATAATGTCTCGTTTTTGTTACAAATTAATTTTATGAAACGATTTAATTCTGCAGCTGCGCCTTTAAAATTAGTTGCGTTATCGGACATTAATGTATAAATGTGGCCTCTGCGGGCCCATAGGCTCTTCATAGCTGCAATAAATGCTTCAGTTGCTAAATAAGTCACTCACTCTAAATGAATTGCCTTTGTAGCCAAGTATAAAAAAATCGCAACATTAACTTTTGAAAATATCCCCTTTCTCTGATTTTAAATTCATTTGGAAAGGGCCGCAAAAATCCACCCCAGAGTTTAAAAATGGCGCACTTGGAGTTACTCTCTCTGATCGTAGATTTCCCATTAATTGATCTACCCCGGTAGGCTTCTGCCTAAAGCAGTGTTTCTCAAACTGTGGGGCGCGCCCCCTGGGGGGTGCGATGACCTTACGAGGGGGGCGCGAGCATATCGAAAATAAAAGATTTAAAAAATAATTAGTTTACTGGAATGAATTAAAACAAAATACTTTCAGACATAATAAAAAATGCACTTTTACTCTGATATAATTTATAAGCGATATTAAAAAAGCCATCAAAAATAAAAACTTCTTCAATACTGAATTAGCTATCTTTGATCCTATAACCAAATAAAAAATATTTTAATTAATTCGCTGTAATCCCATGATAAGAGAGTTTTTATTACGTTTTCTTTTTTAAAAGTAACATTCTACTCTTTCAGAGAAAAAACAGATCCCGGACCCAGAATCGAAAAACTTTAGGAACATAAAAAATTCATCACTGTCATTATTTTTGAAATACTGCACATTATAGCTGTAATCTGTTTGACCTTCTAAGTGATTGGTACAGTTAGTTATGACCCCTCTCTTATGTGTTCTCTGTTGCGCTTTTTTTCATGCAAAAGAGTTTTATGATATTTGGAAACCATGGACAGCACACACACACACAAGCACATGAAGGATTACTTGGCCAAGACATATTTTTATAACTATTCTCAACGTATAAAGCATAACGAAAAACGTTTCACACAATTTTTTTAGCAGTAACATACATATTATCATAATGAATATACTTTTTACCCGGAAGTGGTCGCGCGAGACACACAGATTACGAAATCCTTAATTCTGGCAAAACTGTTTATTTGTTACCAAAGAAAAATTCTAAAGTCCTTGAAAGTAGGTTAATAAACTTTCTCTTAATTAAATTATTCACTGGAATCATGATTTGTATCGTGTACAATAAAATAATTATAAAAGAAAAATGATTCGGGTGACTCAATAGCCCCGACCGTATCGAGTGCGTGCCTACTCCCGGGTTAAAACATGTTGAAGTCTTTTCGCTTTAAATATTAAAAATAATACAATTATTCTTCATCGATATTTTATATTATTGATCATTATTTAACATCAGTGGCGCACACAAGGGGGGGAGGGTCCGGACCCCCCCCCAAAGCCCTTGATTTTTTTTCCGATTGATTATAATTCTAAGTTTATAGTACACAAAATTTAGTTAAGTATTTGTTATTAATGGTTAATTTTATTAATAAATGCTAATTATTTATTTAAGAATTAGTTTTTTACTGTGCTTTGTTAACGAAAATCGACAAAATCCAAAAGAACCTGATACAAGATTGGTGAACTTTCACCCCAGACCCACCCTTGAAAAATTCCTGTGTGCGCTACTGTTTAACATCAATTACAAGTGCTAATTCTGTGAGGTTTAAAATTACAATTCGCTTAAAACTAATTATAATTTGAGCAACGATTTTAAAAAAATCATTTTACGTTTTTGTAAACATTGTCGAGCACTTGTGGCTTTGCTTCCATTACAATTCAGCTATTATATCAATAATGTTTTATTTTCTTATAAATGAACTCGTGCAAAGAGCGGGCACTTCAGCCGGTATACTTTTAATGTATCAGTGCTGCACAGAATATTTTTTAACTAATTAATTAATACTAAATTAAGAACAAGTTTAATAAGTATTAATGACGTCCATGAGCTTGTCTTGGAATGCAAAGTTTTTATAAGGAATGCTTATTATTAGAAATTGATCCTCTGATTTCTTTTTCTATATTTAGCAGATATATATATTTTGTCTTCTAAGCAGCTACCGCATTTTGCAATATGTTCAATTTAAAAATTAGAGAAAGGAAAAATAACATATTAATTATCCGATTATTTTATTTATTTATTTATTTTTCTTAAAAGTAGTATACAAAATTTTTAATATTTATGTTACTAATTTGTACGGTTTATAATAAAGATCGTTGTTTTAGCGTCAAAGTGCATTATTATTGCATTCAGTACATTATTAATGTATAAGGGGGTGCGAAAAATTGTGATCGAAAAGGGGGCGCCAGTATTGAAAGTTTGAGAAGTACTGGTCTAAAGCATGCAATGCAATCATGAACTTTTTTCGTGCAATACCCTTGTCAATAATGAGCCAAAACTGCGTTCTAATTTGATGTACTAAACCCTGAGCACCAATATGAAAAAACTTCTTATGCATGTGTTCAAAAAGTAATTTAGTAAATTTTTGTTTACTAGGTATAATTATTTGATGTTTTGCTTCAAATCGTAAATCAGCATTACTAAGCCTTCCACCAACTCTGAGTAAAGAATTATCATCCAAGAAAGGACCTAAAGCCTTTAACTTGCTTGTTTTTGAAACACCTTTACCTTTTTTCAAGGCATCGATTTCTGCTTTAAACTCATTTAACTGTGCTATTTTAGCTAAAAATTCCGTATTCCTATTTATCTCATCTGCAGTTAAATACTTGTCCTTATTACAAGACTCCTTAGCTTTGATGTTATTAATGAACCTAAAAATAAAGCTAAAAATTCTAATTAATTTTATGAAATTATTTGTAACATTAAAGAGTTCATCATAAAAATTTGAAGAACACTCAGTAATTGAAAGAGTCACAGCACACACACATTTTAGTTCCTCTCTGTAAGAAGGATCAGGAAAAAGCTGATTGTCCTCGTATTCCTCAGTTCGTAAATCTGGACCCGAGAACCACATTTCGTTCCTTAAAAGTTCATCTACATTGTAGCCTCTAGAGTTTAAGTCGGCAGGATTCTTCTTGGAGCTCACATGTTTCCAATGACAGTCTTTTGAAAGTGGTTGGATCTCCTTAACCCTGTTGCTGACAAATGTTTTGAGTTTATGAGGTTCAGTCTTTATCCTCGCTAAAGCAATCGTTGAGTCCGTCCACATCCAAATTTTATGAATAGGTAATTGTAAAATTGGCACACCTTTTTGACTAATATTGATAGTAATAAAGCTGCAGACAGTTCTAACCTCGTAATGGTGAGTGTTTTCAAAGGAGCCACTCTGGATTTGCTGCATAATAATCTAGTTTGAGACTGTCCAGATTCGTTGAAAATTTTTGTAGACAACAGCGGCATAGGCACCTTATGATTCATAGGAAAAGCCATGTATTTCAATCCGTATTGTTGCAGGAAGTAGAATGCAGCCTGGGATTTTGAAGTTATTTACTTTCGAGATAACTTTTGGTAGAAGTTCTTCCACTCTTCTATTGCATCTGCTGGTAGTTGTTCACTACAATCTAATTTTATTTTTCTAAGTTCTTGGAAGAATATCTTAGCCTTCGTAACAATGGATCCAAACAGGCCCAAAGGGTCATAGAGCCTTGCGATTTCTGAAAGCACGTCTCATTTTGAGAAGTTGATTATGTCACTAATCTTTACTTTGTATGTGAAGCAATCTACCTTTGGATCCCATAACATACCAAATGTTTTCACTGGAGCATCCTGAAATTCTCCTTATCAAGCACATAGGAAGATGCAGATAAATCTTTCAACAGTTCTGGACTATTTGACACCCATTTGAGCAGCTCAAAACCACCTCTCAGTAATAGTTGAGATAATATGGTTTGGAGTTTTTAAGCACTCTCTCTCTCTCTCTCTCTATATATATATATATATATATATATATATATATATATATATATATATATACACTCAGGAACATTGAACATAGCGACCAAAGAAGGAAGCTAAGTACAATCACGAAACTTTGCAAAATAAGATCAGCGTAATGTGATATGCAAATGATCCAAATTTTGTTCCAATACGCATGATCATACACGCCGAGGTGGCACTACAATCAGGAAGAGGGTGCTATATAAGGCAACGCAAATTCGATGATTCATGAACGTGACTATTACCCTCCGATTGTAGGAATACTTTGGTAAGCGAAACATGTCAGGTAAACGTGCTAGTAGACATTTCTCACAGTTTTGCGAGTTTGAGAGTGGCATAGTCATCGGGATGAAAACTGCAGGCTGGTCGACGCACCGTGTTGCTGGCCAGGTGGATCGTTCGGAGTGTGCCGTTAGAAATTGTTGGGAGCGGTGGACTCAAGAAGGTACCAAAGCGCGGAAAACCGGGTCTGGAGCGACCAGGAAGGCCACGAGGAGAGAGGACCGAAGGATCATGCGGCAAGCACTTGTGGACCCCACAGTGACTCGATGAACGATACGAGCAGACGAAGGCGTAGCAATTGTTCCACAAACAATTTCCAGACACCTTGCAGAAGCAAATATTAAATCCAAATGCCCTTTCCGTGCACTCCCTTTAACACCGGACATCGGCAACTGCGTCTACAGTGGTGGAATCATGCTGTAGCCAGATCAATGTGGCCAGATCAATGTGGAATGTCACAGATTGGCAAAAGGTTGTGTTGTGTGATGAATCCCGGTTTGTTTTGGAGGCAGATGATAACCGTGTACGGGTGTCGAGGCTCCCTGGTGAGTGGTACAATTCCCCCCACACTGTTGTACGTCACACTGCCCGAATAGCTGGTGTAATGGTCTGGGGAGTCATAGCCTATGATAGCCGGTCCACTTTAATTGTGATGCGTGGAACTTTAACGGGTGAACGTTACGTTGATGATATTCTTTGACCCCATGTAGGACCTTTCCTAAATGGTCTCCCAGGGCCAATTTTCCAGCAAGGTAATGCTCGTCCGCATACAGCAAGAGTTGCTCAAGACATCCTACGTCATTTTCTGACTCTTCCATGGACGGTCCAATCCCCCGATTTGTCCCCTGTAGAGCACGTGTGGGATGAGCTAAATCGGCAGATGCCATCGTGTTACTCTGTACATGATTTAGAGTTGGCTTTTCAAGATTAGAGGGCCCATCTGCCTCGGGACAACATAAGGTGTCTTATCAACTCAATGCCGGACTGTGTGGCGGCATGCATTGCAGCTGGAGGTGATCCAACGCGCTATTGAAGTTTCCCAGTATTTGTGTCGTTGCACCAACCTGTATTCATTTAATTGTCTTGTTTTTGAGATCAAGTGAATATCTCATCTGTGTCATTATGTGTATTAAATTTCATTTCAATTCGATGCTTTCTTCTTGGGCCGCTATTTTCAATGTTCCGTAGTGTGTATATATAATATATATGTATACTCTCCAGAAAGAATATCATCCATATAACTATCATTACAAATCACATCTGCTGCGTCAGGAAATTCCGCTTTTTCCTCATATGCTAAGGCTTTTAAGGTCCTGGTAGCTAAAATGGTGCAGAAACGGTCCCATAGGTTACGGTAGCTAGTTTGTAAGTCTTGACTGGAACATCTGCCCTAGTTTTCTGCAAAATCCGTTGTAAATATCTTTGATTAGGATCAACAAGTATCTGCATGTACATTTTTTTAATATCTGCACTAAATGCGTACTCGTGTTTTCTAAATCTACTGACTATGGAAAAGAGATCTTATTGAATAATTCCTCCGTTTAGTAAAATGGAGTTTAGTGAAAAACCGCATGTTGTCTTTGCACTTGCATCGAAGACAACTCTCAATGGAGTGGATGCCTTCTCTGGTTTGTATACGGAATGAAGAGGAATGTAATAGTTAATCTTATATAATGCTTCTTTTTTAATGTCCTCCATATGTCCTAAAAGTTCATATTCATTCATAAATTATTTATACAAAGTTCCCACTGTATTGTTTTTGTTTAATTTTTCCCAAATACCATTTAGTCGCTTGACCGCTTTCTCTTTGGAATATCCTAATAATGTTTCTTCATTTTCCTTCATGGGTAACCAAACTATAAATCTTCCCGTTTTATCTCTTTTAAAGGTACTAAAAAAATATTCTTTACAATAAATGTCTTCTTTACTTATTGTAATTTCCTTAGAATCATCTGGAAGTGATCCCAGTTCAAAGAATTTCTTCACTGTTATAGCTAAGCTTGGTTCACTTATTAAACAACAATTGGCTTGTTGTTGTGACTGAGGAAGGGCACCTGTGACTAAATAACCAAATTTTGTATTTCGAAAAATTACATTTCCTCCTGCAAATAATGTTGTACTGGATTTAAAATTTCAAAAAATAGTTCACTTCCTATCAATATATCTATTTGACCTGGCGTATGGAAATTAGAATCTACCAGCTCAATTGAAGCTGGAATATTTAAATCCGATATATTTAATTTCGATACAGAAATCGCATCGGTAATTTTAGTTAAAAGTGAAAATTGTACAATGCATGAAAAAGTGTAATCCCGATTTGAAACTTCAATATTTGCTGAATACTTCGAGGATTGCGTAATTCCGTTAATGCCTGTTATAGATTGGTTTGCAGACCTAAATTTAAATCCCAACTTTCTTGCTATGTCTTCTCTCATAACGCATATCGTAGACGCATTATTTAATAATCCTCTTAACTTAATTATGTATCCATCCGCACTTTTAACGAAAATCATGAATGTATTTAATAAAACACATTTATTTTCATGAGTCAAAGCAGCAACTTCTGGCTGACCTTCAAACCGAGTAGGATTCAAATTGGTCTCAATCCCCCTTTCCCCTGCAGCAGTATTTCCCAACCTTTTTTATGCCATGCCCCACTTTAACGTTTCTAAAGTTTGTATGCCCCCCTCCCATGTAACATACATAATATTTAATATAAAAATTGATTTGTTCACTTAAGAAACATAAATGATGGACTCTAGGAATAAATCACTATCAAATTGTTAACAAAACACAGTAAGTAAAATTTCAAAATATATAATGAAAAACAGAAATTAAAATTCAAAATAATTTTAATAATGATTTATCGATATTAATTTGTCATTTAAATTTAGTGAGATCCTTGCGCTTGATGCTTGCTGCCGATAGATTTTATATTGGGTTCCAATTGGGTTAGCTTAAGTCTCAAATCCCAACGTTGTGTTATATCCAGCCGATTTCTTTTTTTTATCTGTAAATAATTTACAGCACTAAATCCACATTCAGCCAAAAGTAAAGATGGAAACGGTAGTAATAGCTTTCTTGCAAACAACTGCGCTGTTTAGCAAATTTCTTAACTGGCCGGGGCTATGTCCCCCTCCCGACAGACGGCACACTCCGTGGTGAACCCCGGATGAAGCCAATCACCCAGTTGATATTTTGGTCTCGTCAAACCAAATTATGCCTAATAATTATTTAAGAATTTGCCTTTTTTGATAAATTCTCCACCGATATCTAGCATTGCATTTAAATGGCCCGGAGCGGAAGGGTTAGTGTTCAAGGGTTAGTTTTTCAAACTCAATATTCCATCTTCTTATATATTGCCATCGAAAGTTCCAGAACTTTCCATAATTAAAATTACAGTTAATTTTTATAAATTAAAGCACGCGCGTGCGAGCATTAATATAAAGCATTAATGTAAAGCACGAGAGAAATAAATAATTACAATTTTTAACACGCTGGAATGAATGGTTAAATCATTACAATAAATAAATAATAAATATTACCATTTGTTACACTATAATGGATAAAATGTATCGAAAGTGGAGGCAAATTTTTTAACTTCATTTCATAGACAAGAATTTGAATAATACAATGTCTGTGACTGGGTCAGTTGTTCGTTTGCTGTAATTATATCATCAAATTGAGATTTAAAATTACTAAATTCTTCCTATTTTCCAGAAAAGGTGGGAAGTATTATAGGTGGAATTTTTGTTTGAGCAAAAGTTCCGTTTTCGTATTTGTTTTTTTCAACTGCAGTGACAGACAATAATATAGTTAATCAATTTTTTAACGCTTACCTCCAAGTCGTCCAGACGTGCTTCACATTTGCATAAATCTTCTTTGAATTCCGCTTCTTCTGTTGGTTTTGAGGTTTCTAATCCAAAAAGTAGATCTTTCAATTCTTCAATTTTCCTCTGGAGTTGGTCGATTTTTTTGAGTTTGACCTCCAGCTCGGTTATGTCAAAATGTTTTGACACGTTGTCCATGAAGGTTACAATTCAAGTAATGCTTCCTTTTAAGGAAGCTTTAGCTTTGTTTAATTTAAAAAATATCTATAGCGCTTTATAGTGCGTGAATCCGGCTCGACGGACCAAGACTTTCCGACTAAAATTTTAATATAAACAAAAAGGTAACATAAATTATTGTGAGTTTCGATGTAAAGCAGTTATTACCCACTACAGCAATGCAGAAATCTTTCAGCTTCTCCGAATATACCATCCGGCTGGCAGGTGGCACACACAGGCGTCTGCATGCATGCGTCATACTCGCAGGCGTTATCAGTGAGATTACAGCAAAGCAAACAAAATATTTTTTTAATTTGGTGATACGATCAAAGATAGCTACTGAAAATATTTTGTTATGCTTAACTCCAGTAAATTAATTTTTCAACCATTTATTTTCAATATGCTCAGCACCCCCCTCATTGGGTTTTCGCACCCCCTAGGGGGCGTGTCCCACAGTTTGAGAAACACTGATTTAAAACATTCATTTCAATTACTCATAAACAGAAAACGACAAACTGTCTCATTTCCCGTCCAACCTGAGAAGTAAAAAGTCATTTAAGGATGGTTTCCACTACCTATATTGATTTGCTGCTTTTGTAATTACATGGAAGAAAACTTGATCATAAAAGCCAACAGATGTAATTAATGGAATTCGAATAAGTACTATGATAATTTTCTGAGATACAAGTCTCTTTCACTCTTCCCCCACTAAACAATCGAAGGCTAGCTTTAGGAATTATATTTCGGCGTCTCATTATTTAAAAAGAAGAAACTCTTCTTCACTTTCATATGTTAAGAAATTTTTGTCAATAAATAAATGTTTGCTGCTAATACAGTAGAAGTAAATAAACACTGGAGTCTTGGTCTACCTGAAAAAAATGCAAAATCTATAAATGAAAAAATAATTACTTGTTTTATTATAATGGTTGCTACCTGTATGTGTGTCAGAATGAGCAGATTTCTTCACTCCTGTACAACATACCTGCATACAGGAGTCTTTGTACGTAAGCTATATTAATATTTCGTACTTCCATATTGTTGCAAACGCATTCACGAGATTACATGAAACGAAACACATGGTTGTCAATTTAGCGTGTACAACATATATAAAATCTGGGTTGCAAACTTGGCTAATTTTCTTAAATGTTGGCATTGTTGCGATAATATGTACCTACCAAAATTTTCTCTATCTTCCTTTAACGAGTAAGAGCGTACAATATACTTAAATTAAATTAAATATCAAGTATCTGATATATATATCATCTATTTTCATCCAAATTAACAAAACACTATGGTCACATTAAAGGTGTATTATTATAAACCAGAAGATCAATATGTTGTGAATTAAAACTACCTTCGACTGGACTAGTCTCTTTATTATTATAAAAAAAATATCAATTTAATAAGATTTTTAGAAATATTAGTTATTTTCAATCAAAGCAAAGCATTATGGTCATGAAAGTATAGCTTTCCTGCACTATTGCGTAAGATAAATCTTTACTTAAAAATTATGGCAACTATTGTCAATGTTCAGGATAACTCGTCAAGTTCGTAATACCAATTTTGCATTTGTCATTTGCGCTGAATTGGCAATATTGTGTTTTGTTTCATATTGTGTCCTAAAAAAGATTCAAATAATACGTACGTACTGAAAGATCTCATTTAAACAATACAGAACAATTATTAATAAAACAAAATATCCATTAAATATTAATATTAAATAGATTTAGTTTTTATACCTAATGTCTAAAACCAAAAAGTAAAATACATTCTTGAAATTTATTACGTTCTATTTTATAAGCTAATTTTGCTCATTCTGTAATATAAGTTCAGTTAAATTTGATTCTTTCAATATATTCAAAAATGAGAGTGAAAGGATTCATGAAATAAGTGTATTGGATTTGTTGAAATTCTCAAATAATTTCTTTATGATAACTTTCAGACATTTTCCATAACTTAATTAATAAGCTAAAAAATATTTTAAAATTTTCCAAAAATTTTTGTCTCCTAAAAAGATTAATAATTACCAACAAAAACTTTTATTTTGTAAACTTACCTTTTATGACATGCAAGTCATTTTAGTATGAAAATAAAACTAAAATTATTTCAAACAAGCAAAAGAAAACTTCAATTATTATTTGTATATAAATAAGTACTTTGGGGGCAAAAATATATTGCACGTAGAAAAAAGTAATTTTTGTGGGTTTTGAATTTTAGTAAAATTTAAATAAATCCTGAATACTGATTTGGCATGAAGGCACTTAAAATAGCTATCGAGTCGCTTCTTGTAAGGTTGGTGGAAAGGGAAGAGATGTGGGAGGCCTTAGACCCTTCTATAAGGTGTTCTATCTCAATAATGAGCTCGAAACGCGTCAAATCGTACTATCGCTTGTATGGTGATCAAAGTTACGGTTAACAATAGGCGTAATACTAACCCTTTACCGCAATGAATTTCGTTGGCCCCGAACTGGCATCCTCAATCTGAAGGCATCAGCAACAACAGCAGAATAAGTTTTTAATTTGCAGAACATTTTGAGGTGCGTGCATTAATTTTACTGATATTTGGGATTTATTTAATTGTTTGTACAACAAAATTATCATGATTTTTCAAAAATCTAACAAATGTTTTATGTTCAGCAATCGACGAAAGCTTTAGATAAAAATTAGTTCAAGCGTAAAAAGTATAACCAGATGGTGTCACCACTTATATGGGTCTATTATTTTAGAGACTTGTCGTGTCTTAAAAGACTTTCGTGCCAAAATGCAGCCCATTTGAAAAAAAAAAGATTGTTGTTTTCCTTATGGTTAAAGAAGTAAAAAACTTTAAATCTAACAACAGGAGAAGGTAAAATATGACGGAGTGTTCGACTGAACGGAATAAAAAACTACCAATTCTAAATTAAGAGGACTTGGTACCCTAAAAATGACGATTTTATCGTTTTTTATTTTTATTTAGTTATATTCTTTGAACGATTACCTTTCGATTGATGTATCACTTTTGTGTGCCTCAAAATTAGAAATTGGAAAAATTCTCATTTGAAAAATGTAAACAAACAAATTTGGAAGTGCGACCGCGCGCCCTTTTTAGAGGTGTCAGTGATTTTAAGCTAATTTTTATCAATTATTTTTAAAAATAAATTTTATTTTATTCTAACCATAACTGTAAAGCTTTAACGTACTTTTTAGTGACTACAACTTTTAACTACAAGCTATTTGTTATTCTTGATGGCGCATCTGTTTCGTTTGTTTTGCAGTTATCGTGCTAGTTTTACTTGCGTTTTATTTTGAAATTTTTTTTTCCCAAGACATTTACTTCTTGCTGTCTCTTCAAGACTGTTGCTGAAACTGCTGAAAATTGTGTATTATCTTTCTATCTCTCTCTTGAAGGTTTGTCTTAAAAATGCCACGAGTAAAACGTCGAAATCATTCTGCTCAAATGAACAGCAAATGTTGGTGTAATAATTCTGTAAATACATGTGTCACAGAAGAAAATATATTAGATCCTAACATCAGAATTAAGCAGTTATTAAGTACTGAAAAGAATGGACATTCTGAAGTGGGAAATTATATTATTGTGAACTTTGAGCAGATCAGCAAATGTTTATGAAACTAAAATGCCCAGACTGTGACAAACTAACTTTAAAGCTTGCACTTGGAAACAAGGAAGGATTTTCCTGTGTTAAATTTAACCTGCAGTTCTTGCGCTGAAAAAGTTTGTGCTGTAGAACCGTCTAATGAAAGGCAAAGTAATACTGTTCCGGATATTAATTTACGCATCACGAGAGCATTCCCTAATATTGGAAAAGGTTACTCTGCAATTGAAAAGTTTTGTATGGCAGTAAATGTATCTCCTTTTTCCTCGAGAACATATAGCAAATGCACTAAACTTCTTCACACAGCCTACAGTATTGCTGCAGAGACTTTGCAGAGCGAAGTACACTCATTTCCATAAATTAAGAATAATGAAGTTCATTCAACGAAAGAAACAGAAGCAAAACAAATTTGACTTATTTGTGAAGTCTATTTATTAAACAAAAGGCAAAGAGCAAAAATATGCTATATGTTTCACATAATTATTAAAAATTACAATTTTTACACCCTGGTGCAAATTTCAAAAAAGAACCTATTTACAAAAAATAGTATAACATAGTTAGTATGATGATTAATACGGAGTATATCTCCCGGACGATGCAATACAGGCCTTACAATGCCCAGGAATAATGAGTATCAAATTTTTAATCTGATCTTGGGGAATAATACACCACTCATTAAGCAATGCACTCCGAAGTTCCGGTAGACAGGTGGGAGGGGGTTGACGGACTGCAATTCGTCGGCCAAGCATATCCCAGACATGCTCTATTGGATTCAAGTCCGGTAAGTATGCTGGCCAATCCAAACGGGTGATATCCTCCAATTGAAGGCATTCGTATACAATGTTTGCACTGTGAGGACGGGCGTTGTTATCAATAAACGGAAATTCAGCACCCATGGCACCCCGAAACAAGCGTACATGTTGTTCCAGAATGACATCCCGATAAATGTGGCCGGTCATCGTTACACTATTAACATGTAGGTCAGTTCTGGAACCAAGAATAATTCCTCCCCAAACGAGAAATCCTGCACCACCGTAACGGTGTCGTTCAATGGTGTTCTCTTGGTGGTAAGGGGTACCTGGCGCACTCCATATTAAAGTCAGGCGAGAATCAGCCTGCAAACTGAAATTGGACTCGTCGGAAAACATCACACAAGACCAATGTTGTGGTGTCCACAATGCTTGCTCTCTACTCCAGGTTAATTGCAGCTGACAGTGAGTTGCGGTAAGTGGAACAAATCTGACAGGCCTACGAGCATACAGACCAATGTGCCCTAAGCGTCTGTATATGGTCTGCCTTGAATTTATCGTACCGGTAGCTGAAGAGACAGATATGATGCTGTGCTTCGTCAGTTTCTTTTGGAATTAACTGCCAAATACCAGTCCTCATTCGGCATTGTAACTCGGGGGCGACCTGTGTTGTAACATCTACTCACATTACCATCATCTTTGAATCATTGCCAAAGCCTGGAGATGACACTCTGGACGATTCCAAGTTTCTTGGATACTTCCAGCTGGGTACGTCCACATTCCAGTCGTCCAATAATTCCACCACGTAAAAAATCATCCAAATACTTCCTTTGTGCCATAACTATGCGGTTATTGTACTGAAAGGCTTTTAAAGCGTTTGTGAATAATTTTACTTATTTGCCACCATTCCTTATATACCCCTCTCTTACACTCTCGTCATTGTGACGTACTATCCGCGCCATCTGGTAGTTTCCTGTAATTTGCATATTCTTCTTCAAGATGTGTGTGATAATTCTACAGGTGAAAAAAAATTTTTTTCGAGTTTAATTTCTGTGTGATTCTTAATTTTCTTTAATTTATGGACATGAGTGTACATAGTGAAGTGAGAAAGGTTTACGAAGCACCAACTGATGTTCCCATTGTTGATATAAGTATTTCATTTGATGCTAGCTGTTTGACACATGGGCATACATCTTCGATTGGCATCGCTTGTGTTATTGATATACTTACAGGCTATGTAATTGATTTTGAAGTCATGTGTAAGGTATGACGCAACTGCTCGGTGGCAAAAAGAGAGCTGGGAGAGTCAAGTGCAAAGTTTGACATTTAGTTCGAAGTTCATAGGAAGGATTACGATAATTATCATTCTGGCTCATCAACTTCGATGGAAATGGAGGCAGCATTGATCATCTGGGAAAGATCCCAAGAAATGTGATTTAGTTATTCCACATTCTTGTCTGATGGATATTGTAAAACCTTCAATTACCTAACAGAAAAAATGTGTATGAGGATATATTTGAAATAAAACAGAGGAGTGCATTAATCATGTCAGTAAAATATTGGGCACTGGTCTACGAAATGCTGTAAATGAATCGAGAGCATTTCATTAGGAGGAAAAGGCCATGGCACATTGAAAGAGGCAACAATTAAAAAGTTAACTTTATACTACCAAAAAGCCATAGTACAAAACAAAGGCAATGTTCCTGCCATGAAAAAAGCAATATATGCTCTTTACATCACAGCATTCCGACCGACCAAAAACCTCAGCATTCGAAATGTCCAATCGGTGCTGACTCGTGGTGTTTTTACCAGTCCGCAAAAGCAAAAGGACAAAAACCAGGTCTGCATAAACAACAAGTTGGGACTCCAATCAATGGAAGTGTTTTTCCACACACATCCTTTCTATTTATCAACGACTTTCTTCGAATGAACTTTTAGAACGGTGCATTAATTGCAGAACTGAATAATTTAATGAAAGAGGGTGCGCGGTAAATCAGAACTCAAGCAGACTTATGTAAGAGGTGTCCTGTTTTTGTGATGTAACGTGCATATTTTTTAATTAATTGTTAAAAACTAATAAATTTGTTTGGCCAAAATCAAGGCTTGTTTACTCAAATGATGCAAACTTTACTGGCGCAGTCGACAGGAAATCCTGCAAACATGTTAAATTAACGTAAATTTAAAAAAAAAAAAAAGAAAAGCACTCGTCTTCACAAAAATGGAGGTCACTTTTGGAATAACAAAAAATAAGGTAAGAGCCACATTTTTATATAATATGACTCCTCAATTTGTAATCAGAGAGAAATAAAATATTAATTTATGTCGACGAGTTCTCTGGTAAACTTGTTTGGATACGGCAGTATTCGATACACTTAGTAAATAACACGACATGTGTTAAGTATAGTAGATAATTAAATTTTGTTGTTTGTTTGAGTACATCAGTATTCTACATGGTAAATTTGTTTGAATACGCCAGTATTCGATAAATTTCGTAAATAACACGACATGTGTTAAGCATATTAGGTAATTAAATTTTGCTGTTTGAGTACATCAGATTCCTACATGAAAAAATTTGCTTATACCGACAAAATTTGCAACAAGCACGACATGTGCTAATTATTTAAGATAAGTAATTTTGTTGTTGAAATACATCAGTATTTTCGTGAAATTATATTTGTTTGATACGCCAGTATCCGATTAAAAGTATAAGAACCATTGTTGTTTATATTATGCAAAGTATTCTTGTGTTAAATAAGTTTTTGTGTTAAGTCTGCATACGCCAGTGTTCAACGAATTTGTTTAGTGTAATAAGATTCGGATTAATTTTGAAGTTAGTTTCGGTTCCAGTTTATTCATATTTAGAGTTAATTTTTTTTTTTCTTTTCCCGCTAGAAATGTTAATTGAAATATAAATGTATTCCAAAGACTATTTTTATGGAGTAATCTGAATGTAGTGGCAGTACTGTGAAATTATGATACATCTAAAACCGTTGTAGTGATGAATCAGTAATAACCTTAACACCGGAAATCATTTTTTTATGTTATTGTGGAATAGTTTCTGTTTGATTTATTGAAGTATATTGCAAAACATTTTTTTAATAAAAATTTTTGTGGATTATTTCGAAAAGTACTATTTTCTAACTTTGTGAGACTTTGATTGGCTCTCATGTCATAAAATGTCATTCTAAAAAAAAAAATTCCTTTACTTAAGATTGAAATAGTGTATAAATTGTGATTATTATTATTTTTGATTGGTCATATTTTACTCTATTTTATTTGTGATTTAATTAATTATGATATAATACTTGCATATATTTATATCAAACTATTTTTGATTTTGTATTTGAGTACTTAAGATTGCATTAATATCATATGACATAACTTAAATGTGGAAGTGTTAGTTCAATTACATATTGAGAGGAGTAATTGTAACAAAAGCTTTTTTTTTCTCTATCGCATTTTCGTGATTTTAGTGTTGAGTAGATAGGCAAAACAAGTAGTAAAAAATGGCTTATTTAGGTAAGGCACGAAAGGGAGGATCTTTAGGCAATTGGCAGAGGAGCTGAATCTTAATGTAGGGGATAATATGAAAATGGCAGATTTGAGTAAACTAATTACCACACACCCAGATTATGATGAGGGGAGTTTAGCAAAATCTACTCACAATTGTAGTAGAGGATAAAAACTTCGAGAACAACAGGAAGTGGTTCGAAAAACAACAGGAATTTGAGAAAGAGAGGGAAAGGTTTGATCGTGAATTTCACTTGAAAAATTACGATTAGAGAGTGAAAGGCTTAAGGTTAACTAGTACACCTGGAGGCTAAAGTTAGCATCTATGAGTTAACGGAAAGTTGTACCCAAATTTGAAATGAAAGATGTGGGGACATAGTGGTGTTTTTGAACTTGGCCCGAGCGATGCAGTGTTAAAAAGAGAGTTGGCATCGAAAAAAAGACACTGGGTATCGGCTCTTTTGGCTCTTATGCCAAGTGAAATTAACCAATTGATGGCTCGTGAAGCAGAAGAAAAATTTGATGACTATGATTATATTAAAGATCTGTTGCTGAAACGGTTCAAACTTAGTGCAGAGATTTTTCGGCAGAAGTTTGTAAAACACCAGCGGAATCCAGCTCAATCTTGGCGTGATTTTGTTTTCGAAATAACCAGCTATTTTGAAGAGTGGCTTGGAGGTCTTGGAGTAAATGATTTTGAGGGGTTGAAGAACCTCATGATTACAGATCAGTTGAAACGACGTGTCCCTGGTGACGTAAGAGAACAGTTTATCGACGACTGGGTTAAATCAATTGTTCCAGGCGACCTAGCTGACAAGCTAGATGAATACGAAAGCGTGAGGGCTAATGTAAAGGGAGCCCACTCGAACGATACCAGGTACAGGTCAACAAATAATAAGTTTGTCTCGGATAATAAGGGCGCTAGTCTGCAACCAAAAGATGCACCATTTTTTAGGAAAGCTAAATTACCGATAGAGTCAAACACGGAACAAGTAAAATGACCAAACGTTTTGTTTTAGAAAACGTAGGGACATTTGGCTCGAGAATGCCCGAAAAATAAAAGAAAGACCCACACCTCACAATGCCAGAAGTAACACTAATTACTGCTAAGGAACTGAACTAGAAAAACGAAAGAAGTGGTAACTGCTAGGGTTTCAATACACCAGTCTCCGTTCCCATCAACACAAGGAACGGAATTGATGATCTTCAGTTAGATATCAAATGTGGACAAACGTCCATATAAAAGCGGTAATCGATACAGGGGAGCGTACAAAAATATCATCTACGCGAAGACTTGATCGATAAAGGTTGCGGAGAAGGTGAGGGAACTATCCAAATCATTTCGGCATTTGGTGAAAAGGAAATAGCTGCTCTTAAACTATTTAACTTTAAAAATAGACAGATGGAAAGCATGGATCGAATCCAATCATGCTGTGTCCAAGAACTTGTCAATGACATGCTGATTAGCGCCACCGCTTATGAGATTCTGTTAGAAAATGTTCAATTATTTGATTTGAAAATCAGAGAGATTTTGAAGACAGCTAAAGATAAAGATATACAATTAGAAAGGAGGAAGAGTTATCTGCTTTAGCCTTAGGACAAGAGAGACGATACATCGGAAACAAATGTGGCGAAATCATCTTTTGTTAAACTTCAAAGAATGGACGAGAGTCATTGAGATCAGTCTGGGGCTGGGGCTGAGAACAAACAAAATGCGTACGATATTGATGATGGCGTTTCGGTACACATTGAGTCAATATGCGGTGGAAATGTAAAACAAGTGGTCCTTCCCACCTGTAAAGGGAAGAAGG
Source organism: Trichonephila clavipes (assembly GCA_019973935.1). Taxonomy (NCBI): domain Eukaryota; kingdom Metazoa; phylum Arthropoda; class Arachnida; order Araneae; family Nephilidae; genus Trichonephila; species Trichonephila clavipes. Next base: position 3,151 of record BMAU01021026.1, on the reverse strand, counting down.
CTAGAGAATTGGCCCACGAAATACCCTTAGCTGACATTTAGGCGTGAGAGTAAAAAACTAAACAGCGCATCAAATATTCCTTCTTCTGGCCTAAACTCAAACAAGATGTAAAGTCATTTTGTCAAAGCCAAGACCTGTCAGCTTAGAAGAGGACTCACTTACCGGGATAGAATTCCCATAACGCCCATAGTTCGACCGGAAAACCCATTTGAAGTATGGAGTGTCGACTGTATTGGCCCTTTGGAGCCATCCTCTCGCAGAGGTCATAAGTATATTATCTGTGCTGTCGATATTTGCACTAGATGGGCAGAAGCTGTACCGGTTAGGAATATCAAGGCAAAAACAACATGTGAAGTTTTAATGAGGATATTCACCCAAACTGGGTTCCCAAGAATTATTTGCACTGATCAGGGAACTAACTTCACCGCTGAATTGACTGAAGCCTTCAAGGACGCTTTGGGGATAGCTCCAAGATTCGCTACTCCAGGACATCCGGAGAGTATGGGGGCTGTAGAGCGTTGGAACCGCACTCTAAAAGAAATGCTGAATAAAAATATTCAGGAAAACGGAAATAATTGGGATTCTCACCTTCCGTATCTCATGTTTGCTTATCGGGAAGTGCCACATAGCACAACAGGTGTCTCGCCATACCAACTTGTTTATGGTCGACTACCAAATGGCCCATTGAAACTATTGAAGGAGGTTTGGACTGGTGGCAAGGAAATTCCCACGGGTAGCTCAAAGTCCATTGAGGAATATTTGAGGGACCTAACTGAAAAATTGAAACAGGCTCATAACCTGGCAAGAGGAAACTCTGAAAAAGCACAAGCCGAATATGCAAGTAGATACAACCTTAGGTCTAGAGAAAAACGTTTGGCAGTTGGTGACCAAGTTTTGGTACTTATCCCATCGTCGTCTCACAAGCTTCTAAAAAATGGATGGGTCCCGCATCTATCGTAGAACTAACGAGACCACATACAGCGAGAGTAAAAATGGAGGATGGAAGTGAAAGGGAACTCCACTTCAATAAATTACGACCGTACGTAGCCAGAATCGAGCAAATAGGTCTAATTTTTGACCAAGACAATGAATTTGGTGATCTTCACTATGCTCCTACTGATACCGTAGAATTGGACGTTAATGACATTTACAAACATGTAATGGACGGCTCTGCTGGTCTAGAAAATCCTCAAAAACATCAGCTTGCGGACCTCCTCTCTAAATTTTCAGACGTATTTAGCTCCGTTCCAGGCTCTGCTAAGGTAAAAGGACATTCAGTGAGTTTAATGCCCGATTTCGTTCCAAAGAAACTGAAGCCTTATCGCATACCGATAGCCCTTCAAGAAGAAGTAAACAAACAAATTAACGATTTACTTCAATTAGGACTGATTGAGCCTAGTGAAAGCGAATGGGCTCACCCTATCGTATGTGTCTCTAAAAGGGACGGAAGCGTAAGACTCTGTGTAGATTATAGACTTTTAAATAATGTCACAATTACTGATGCATATCCAATGCAGAATGCAAGAGACCTTCTTTTGAAATCGGCCAAGCCAGATTCATAAGTGTACTAGACTTGACAAAAGGTTATTGGCAAATCCCTATGAAGGATGAGGCCAAGCCTCTGACAGCCTTTGTGACCCATTCGGGGCATTATCAGTGGAAGGTTATGCCCTTCGGCATGAAAAATGCTGGAAGCACTTTTCAGAAGTCCATGGACAATGCTCTACTCTTGCATCGGAAATACTGCCGCTCATATATCGATGATGTCGCTATCTATTCGACAACTTGGAATGAACACCTCGATCATATCGCCAAGGTGTTTAAGTCTTTGCAAGAAGTAGGACTAAAGGTGAACCTGGAAAAGTGTGCCTTTGGCAGAAAATCTGTCAAGTTTTTAGGCCATATAGTTGGTTCAGGAAAGCATTCTCCGGATCCTGAAAAGGTAGAAACGATTCGGAAACTGAGTCGGCCTACCACAAAAAGTGAAGTCAGAAGTTTCTTGGGTCTCACGAGCTATTATCGAGATTATATCCAGAACTTCTCACAGTTAGTATTGCCCTTAACTAATTTGACTAAAAAGAACATTCCGAAGGACATTCCTTGGGAATCGTCTGCTGAAGAGTCTTTCGTTAGACTTAAGGAGGAACTTGTAAAAATGCCTTCTCTGCATACACCAGATTTGTCCCGCCCCTTTCTACTATTCACAGATGCTTCCGCTACTGCCATCGGTGCTTGTTTAGCTCAGCACAATGACCATATGGAGGAAATGCCAATTGCTTTCTTCAGCAAAAACTGACTTTGTCCCAAACGAAGTGGTCCACCATCGAGCGTGAAGCATTTAGCGTGTTAGAGGCACTTCGTAAATTTGACACTTGGATCTTTGGGTCACAAATCCAGGTCGTTTCAGATCATGACCCTTTGACATATCTTACCAATAGTGCTCCTCACAGTGCAAAATTGACCAGATGGGCATTGGCCTTACAAAGATACAATGTTAAAGTTTCCTATAGAAAGGGTAGTGCTCACGGCAATGCAGATGCACTTTCTAGACTTAGAATTTCTGAGTAGGGTTTTTTTATTGCATCATTGTTATACATATTCACTATAAATTTTTTTTGAAGTATAATTAAAGAACTGGTAATAATAATTAACATACATGTGTAGAGTATTCGTTATATGTATTCTCTTGGGTTTTCTTTTCCTTGTGAAATTCCTAATTCTATTATGTAGTCTTTTGTAATGTATGTATATTTTTGTGTCTCCGAGGAGTTATATTATCTGGGGCTCTGCATGCTAAACAAGTTTCAATTATTTCTCTCTGAACTGTATCCATGTATTTTGTTTTGTTTCTTTTAGTCTATTTTCAGGCGCATCGTCTTCAGACAGATGCTTTTCCAATGGGGGAAGGAGTAAGACTCCTCTGAATCATCATGCCAGATCGGCCGTGTAATAATCCCTTGGGGATTATTTCAAAGGGGAAATCCGTTGCCCGCGCAAAGCAGGGTGCGCGGTAAATCAGAACTCAAGCAGACTTATGTAAGAGGTGTCCTGTTTTTGTGATGTAACGTGCATATTTTTTAATTAATTGTTAAAAACTAATAAATTTGTTTGGCCAAAATCAAGGCTTGTTTACTCAAATGATGCAAACTTT
>BMAU01021025.1:0-111424 GCA_019973935.1 Trichonephila clavipes | reverse complement strand
ATTTCATTCTTTCAATTTTTCTTTTTGACCGTGATGGAGAGACAACTCTTGTAATACCCAATAAAAAAAGCTTTGGAAGCCAACCTTGGCGTCTAGAGCAGCCCAAAAAATGGGAGAACTGGTCCAGAGCTATGCTCCTTTCCAGTTCTCCCATTTTTTTGGGGCTCATAACCGTCTCTAGGATGTTCTCAATGGGTTGGGTGCCCTGAAGAGAGGACAGGTATTACTGACGTCCAGTTGTTGCAACAAACATTGCAAGTGAAACCCATGGTCACAGTGTGTCTTTTCTGGCCAGTGCAGTGGACTCAGACAGATGGAGCACACGTCGGGGACTTGAAACACGGTATCGGGCCATTACTCTGCATAACATCCATCCAACACCACTTGAGCCAATAGAGTCCACGTGGTCAGGTTTTGCGGACGATGTCGTTTCCAAGCCTTATATGCCAAACGGTATAAGCTGGATTTGGCGTACAGAGTCCACAGAGCTTGAATGAAGGCTCATTTTCCTTTGGAAGCCTCCTGCTTCACGTAGTCACTGGACACGTCCTTTGGTTCAAAACGAGCAAAAGCTCTGACGCGAGGAAAGTCCAGAGAATGATGATCAGGGAGCACTTTGGTCAGCAGCTCCACAATACGCTGTTCAGTGTCAGTGTGGAGGTCAATAATCTCGGGAGGTTGCAAGCCGTTGACAATGATTCGAAACTGCGTCATAAACGTAATGAAATTAGAGAGATGCACTCCCTGGTATTGGATCAGGTATACTTGAAATGTATGGTCGGCCTCCATGTCTATGAGGTGACTGGCTTCCGAATCCTGCTTTTATACTAGAGAGAAGCAGGAAGTGGCTTTTGATTGTTTCGACCCCGACAAGAGAGAAACAGAAAGTGGCTTTGGATGGGCTATGAAAGACAACGGGGTTGAACCATTATGCACCCAGGAGATGGTCCAGCAAAATAGTGTGGGTCAATGGGTTGGAAAGGAAGGTTGGGGGTTCTTGTCACAACGAGGGGTGGAAGACACTAAAAAAATTCCATCCACGGCCTTTTCGATAAAATCTTGGACGGGAGAACGTGCAAGACGGGAGATAATTTGTAGCTCACGCCCGCATGGGTGGCAAAACTCGTGAAAAAAGTTTATCTCTGCGAAGAATTTCCGTTGTGTCGTGGAAAACCACTTTTGACATAGTGATACATTGTCTGCCAACGTACGCTATTTTGGTCCGTCATATGCATGGCTCGAAGTGAATATTCCTTTTCACTCTGAAAAATTTCCACCAATCTTGCTTCGGTGGGCTCGCCGTGCAACATTCGTTCTTGAAACACCATCGATTCCAATAAAACGTGGATGGCACAATCATGGGGTGGCACATCTCCCCGACCACACACTAAGCAATCTGGTTGACAAGAGCATGGTGCCGAAACGACTGGCATGGCGGTACGATAAATTGTCAAGATAAATGATCAAAGAGGTATCCTGGATAAAATTTCAATATGAATTGACTATTAAAATAGAGATGGTATTCTCCCACATTGACAACTGGCTTTTTTCAAACAATCCTTGTGATGTATTGATCCATCCCGTGCAACCACATGATCCAATTGTTTCACAATAAAATACTTCTCGCCTTCTTTAAAAAAAATAATATTCACAAGTGTGTGGACCTTCAGTGCAATTTTCTCTAGTCCAGACGCAGTCCGTAACGTGAAATCCATTTTCATTGTTCACCACCTTGACTGGAACGGGATACATTTCAATATACCCGTTAAACGTTCCATTCTTCGTTTATAAGACGACAAATTTGAGGCATTTTCTTGAAGCATGCCTGGGACAATGTTTTTTTCCAGTTCAGAGATTAGAGTTTTCAAGGAAAAGGCCATAATTATGAGTGCTTTCAAAACAACATACAAAATTGAATGAACAATTCAAATGAGAAATAAGTTTAGAGCTGCAAAAACATTCCTTATAAACACATTAAAAAAATTATTTTTTAAAAATTTTTTTTAGTTCACTAAACATTTTATAAAAGCTCAGTGCATTTCTTTAATAATTAATTCATATTGAAATTTTATCCTGGACACTTCTTTGATCATTTATCTTGACAATTTATCATACCACCATGCCAGTCGTTTCGGCTCTATGCTCTTGTCACCCCGGTTGCTTTGTGTGTGGTCGGGGAGATGTACCACCCCATGATTGTGACATGCACGTTTTATTGAAATCGATGGTGTTTCAAGAACGAATGTTGTACGGCGAGCCCACCGAAGCGAGATTGGAGGAAATTTTACAGAGTGGAAAGGAATATTTACCTCGATCCATGCATATGACGGACCAAAATAGCATACGTTGGCAGACAATGTATCACTATGTCAAAAGTGGCTTTCCACGACACAACGGAAATTCTTCGCAGAGATAAATTTTTTTTACGAGTTTTGCCACCCATGCGGGCGTGAGCTAAAAATTATCTCCCGTCTTGCACGTTCTCCCGTAAAATATTTTATCGAAAAGGCCGTGGATGGAATTTTTTTTAGTGTCTTCCACCCCTCGTTTTGACAAGAACCCCCAAGCTTCCTTTCCAACCTATTGACCCACACTATTTTGCTGGACCCTCTCCTGGGTGCATAATGGTTCAACCCCGTTGTTTTCCATATCCCATCCAAAGACACTTTCTGCTTCTCTCTAGTATAAAAGTAGGACCCGGAAGCCAGTCTCCTCATAGACATGGAGGCCGACCATACATTTCAAGTATACCTGATCCAATACCAGGGAGTGCATCTCTCTGATTTCATTACGTTTATGACGCAGTTTCGAATCATTGTCAACGGCTTGCAACCTCCCGAGATTATTGACCTCCACACTGACACTGAACAGCGTATTGTGGAGCTGCTGACCAAAAATGCTCCCTGATCATCATTCTCTGGACATTCCTCGCGTCAGAGCCTTTGCTCGTTTTGAACCAAAGGACGTGCCTAGTGACTACGTGGAGCAGGAGGCTTCCAAAGGAAAAAGAGCCTTCATTCAAGCTCTGTGGACTCTGTATGCCAAATCCAGCTTATACCGTTTGGCATATAAGGCTTGGAAACGACATGGTCCGCAAAATCTGACCACTTGCACTCTATTGGCTCAAGCGGTGTTGGATGGATGTTATTCAGAGTAATGGCCCGATACCGTGTTTCAAGTCCCCGACGTGTGCTCCATCTGTCTGAGTCCGATGCACTGGCCAGAAAAGACACACTGTGGCCATAGGCTTCTATTGCAATGTTTGTTGTAACACTTGGACGTGAGTAATACCTGTCCCCCTCTGCAGGACACCCAACCCATTGAGAACATCCTAGAGACCGTGATGAGCCCCAGAAAAATGGGAGAACTGGAAAGGAGCATAGCTCTGGACCAGTTCTCCCATTTTTTGGGCTGCTCTAGACGCCAAGGTTGGCTTCCAAAGCGTATCGGGAAGCACAAGAGTTGTCTCGCCATCGTGGTCGAAAATTGAAAGAATGAAATGTAAGAAAATTTAAAAAGGACTCTGGGAGAAAAGATGATAAGTTTCACTAGAAAATTTTTTTAAAATTTTTTTTTAGTATTGTCTAAAACTTTTACTCTTCACGTCTGTCCCAAGAGTTTTTCCATACTCAAGGTTTGAACGCTCATCCATGGTGCCTTGGATCGTCCATCAATGTTGGTACTGTGACGTAGTATAGTTTAAAACTTTTTACTCTTCATGTCTGTCCCAAGATTTTTTCCACACTCAAGGTTTGACCGCTCATCCATGGTGCCTTGGATTGTCCATCAATGTTGGTACTGTGACGGACGCATTTAAAGACGCCACGGCTTCCTTTTGCAATCATTGTTGAATCGCATCCTGTTTGAAACGTATAAAAGCGAAAGATGCTTTAAACACTTTTCATTCGTCATGGACCCGATTGATACCTTCCCCGAGCACCTTTCTACCACTGTGGTCCCCTTGACGCTGCCCGATAAACCCAATGCATTGGAATATGCTGCTCGGCAGGGCCAAGTCCAAGCTGGCATCATCTACCAAGAGCCCACCGCCAAACGGGTGTTTGTTCTGTTTTGTAAAGACCATTCGCATAAAAAAAAGACGTGGTTGGACAATTTCAAACGGGCCGTCATGGAGGCAAAGCACTCCAATGAATTTAAACCCAACGACGTGATGTGGGAAAAAACATTAAAAGGCCTGTTGAGAAATCCAGACAAACTCCTCAAAAATCCCGACAAGAGGATGGTTTACATTTAGAACAACATATTTTTTGCCAAAAAAAGACTTTACCTTTGGCTTGCGAACGGTGAAATCCGGAGAGATTCACTTGATTCAAACGACGCATGTTCCATGTTGATCTATGAATTGCCAGCCTCCAGTCTCAAGTGCCGAGCCCAACCCAATGTGTTTCGGAGAAGTTTTGAGCCCCATGACCAAATGCTCTACCATCGAACCATCTTGGAGCCCCACACGGCGTATCCGATTTCGCTGGAACAAACTACATTGTGTTGACGGTTCAAAAAACCGCCTTTGGATTGGACATTATACCCGAACCCCTTCTTTCCCAGCTCATTCCGAAGGGATTCCACGTGGGAGATTTCCGGAAAATGAAAAAGTTTGATCAAACTCCTTACAAGCTACCTCCATCTACCCGATTCATATACCGGCTGTGAAAAGCGACCTTTGGAAGAAAAATCTCAACCTTTCTCCAAGAAACGATCCAAAGTGCGCATCACTCTCGTCATGAGACGTGTGTCCAGACGATCTGAGCTACCGATGGCACCTGTGCAGATTCCACAAGTCCCACAACCACCTGTACAGATTCCACAACCACCTGTGCAGATTACAGAAGTCCCACAACCACCTGTACAGATTCCACAACCACCTGTGCAGATTCTAGATGTCCTAGAATCTGTGCAGATTCCACTTTTTCCACAATCTCCTGTGCAGATTCCAGTGTCCCATGTCCTAGAGCCACCTGTGCAGATTCCAGTGTCACAAGTCCCAGAACCACCTGTGCAGATTCCAGTATCACAAGTCCCAGAACCAACTGTGCAGATTCCAGTGTCACAAGTCCCACAGTCACCTGTGCAGATTCCACTTGTGAAGATTTCAGATGTTCCAGAACATGTGCAGATTCTAGTGTCACAAGTCCCACAGCCGTCTATGCAGATTCTACATGTATCAGAACCACCTGTGCAGATTCTACATGTATCAGAACCTGTGCAGATTCCAGATGTTCCAGAACATGTGCAGATTCCAGTGTCACAAATCCCACAACCACCTGTGCAGATTCTACATGTAACAGAACCTATGCAAATTCCAGTGTCACAAGTCCCATAGACACAAGTCCCACAGTCACCTGTGCAGATTCTCCCAGAACCTATGCAGATTCTCCCAGAGCTCAACATTATGGACCCTTTGGAGTCGACAGATGCATTCGACCAGCTCATGTCGTTTGTATTTGGACCTCAAGAACTCCAGCTGCTTCACACGGTACCCTCTATTTTTGATGGGAATCTCTTCTTCTTCCTGGATGAATTTGAAAGGGCGCCTATGGACTTGACAATGCCCAGACTAAACTCTTGTGTCAAAAAATCTATCGGATTTAACCCTCTAACCAGATAGCACGAAAATGGACTGCACGGATTTTTCTGCCTTCAAGTAACGTTTTCAAAAGCGGATTAGCCGCACTTTTCTGAAATCCTTTCCCCCTTTTAAGGTTTAACATCTTGAAAGATAATGAGGGACGGAGGAAGCAACACAGCAGGAGTTTTATGGCTCGCAGGGAACCCCATGTTTTGACCCTGGGGCAATCGTAAAAAATCGGGGAGAAATTTCTTTAGAACCCAAGAAGTGTTTGTTTGCTAGCTTGTATTTTAAAAGTTTCCAAAAGTCCCAACGCATAAGTAAAATATGTTACAATTCCCTTTTGGTTTCATATTAATTTCAAACTGTTACAAGTTGGGGCGTGTCAGGGCAATCTGCTATTTTATATAGTTAGACAAATTATCTTTTTTTAAGTATATTCTTTCACTTCATTTTTCTTATTTTAATCAAAGCTTTCAGTTTTTGAAACATAATTATTTTATTATAAGATACCGAAAAAATTAATAAAACACCAAACTCTTTAAAATTTGGAACCTTTTCAATTTTTCAACCACTAAAAATGAATAAATTTAAACTTCATCAAATAATTTGAAACATTTTCTTACACTTTGATAAAAATACTAACAAAAAAAAAAAAAAAAAACTAATTAAGATCTATTAATTTTTTTTTAGATTTCAAAGCAAGTGTTCAGGAAAGTTTACGTACAGCGCCTGGTTATATATTGTTAAAATACACCGAATTATATTTGAATTTTAAGTGCTTGAACTTCAGTTTACATCAAAGACAACATGAATGAAGATTTTTACACATTTTTTTATAACTTGAATGTTTGAATAAATGGTAATCAAAAATATACGGAAACATTTACATTAGACATTTATATACAAATAAATAAACATAAAAATCAATTTTAAATTCGAGCTATTGAAAAACATTCGAATTATATATTGTTCAAAAATATCTATTTATACAAAATACCTCAACATTTATCTTTTTTAAAGGCTAACTGAATAAGTAATTAAAATCTGGATATTTTTGAAATCTCGACCTTATAAAGCTAGAAATTTTATGTTAGAAATTCCATTTGAAATTTCGAAAAAAAAAAAAAAAATGCATCGCGCAGTTAAAAATTATTTACCATAAGTTTTAGCAATTGTTTGAGTATAATAAAAATTTCAAATTTTATTATATAGCTTCTTTGGTATCTTTTAATATATTTCGAAGATTTCATACAATTCAGTTGAAAACCGCATGCTAAGAGCAAAAAATATACTAAAAAAATTGATGAATATACAATTACAATAAATTCTTACATAGAAGCAAAACTGAGAAGCTAAAGCGTAGGAATAAAAAATTTTGAGTATATCTGAAGTAGTTTTCGAAAGCCAAGCAAAAGGGGACACTACAATGAGTGTGTTTTTCTTGAAGAGAAAAATAAGCTTTTGTCTTAAGTTTTAAATATAAATACGGAGAAAACATTTGTAAGAATGCATTTGTTTACTTCTGTGTATGACTTCGCTAAGATGTGACAATTCCTTTGGTTATTTGTTTTAATGGTTTATTGAAAAATGTTTGAAATTGTATGTATATGTATGTGTATATTTTTTCTCACATCTGGTGGCTTGGAACGCGGCGTAGTTAGGTAGTGCTATAATTAACACTAACAAGCGCAGTATGCATGGAATGGGAATTTTAAGGAGCCAGATGCTTTAATTGATGCATAAGAAAATGTTTTGTAAAATGTGAATGTGTTTGTACATGCAGTATATGTTTGTTTGTTCCTACTACTTAAAGAAAGTTCTCATTTCAGGGTAGCTGACCCTGATCATTGTATAGAAAGCGACGATTCAACTGTAAATGAAGCAAGAATAAGTTTGTATAGTATTTTAAGTAGTTAAGTAAATCACATAGACAAGTTTTTTATTTTCCACTTCGGTGGTTTTTTTCTCGCCTATGAGCCAAATGGGTGTGCTGTAGGAAAATCTAAACTTGTAAATGTTATGTCAAACAAACAGTAAATTTCAAATGAAGTTTGTGGTCGTAATGCTTTTCTTTCCCTTAGGGAAGGAGAACTTGTAAAGTATCCGATGGTTAGATATATATTAAAGTCGTAGAGACTATGAATCAAGTTTTAGAATTGGTTACGTAACTTTTTTTCAGGCCATTTGTGACCTTCGAATAAATCCCGTTTTCTTTTTGGAGGGGATTGTGACGAATGTATACGGAACCTTTCCACTAATATTCATAGGCGTCTTTTTGGGGATTATAAATTCGCGTATATTTCCAATCAACTCCAAAAAGTGAACGGGATATGTAAATTAGATAGGATATTTAAGTAGAGTGTTGTAAGCTAGCAAGTATGAGGGCTATTGAGCCAGCAGCAGTAAACTCAAATTTAGAAGATTCAATTGGATTACGTTAGTGAAGCCTTATTGCTGTTATTCTACGAAATAATCTGGAAAGCTAAGATACCAGGTGATATACTATAATTATTTACGCTTAAAATAAGCGTTAGTTTAATAAAATTAGTTAAAGTTAATGAAAGCTAATAATTCGAGTTACGTGTATTTCTCGGACCTCCTATTTCGGTAGACCTTATTTGATCTTGCGAGTAATTATTAATTAATTTCATAATTCGTAATTTAATTTAATATTATAGGTAAATCTCTTTTGTTTGACGTAACATAGAAATATTATATGTTATTAGAGTTTCTGATATTTGAATTGATATAATAAATACAAGTTAATACTATACAAAATGGCTCTTAGTGATTCTTTGCCTCGAATTAATTATGGTGTTCAGGGTGGAACCCAGGGGGGTTCTCACATTTTGTGAATTAAAGCTTACTTTGACTGGGCTTGTGTGTTAATTATATATATATAATAATACACTGCTGGACAATTGCTAAGGACGGATCACAAATTGCTATGTAGCATAACATTAAGCGAGACATGAGGCCTAGTAGGATAAAATATAGTTGCCACACTGTTCAGACATTAGAATAAAGAATATTTATTGTTCTGGAAAGTACAAAAGCTGTGAAACATCCGAAAGAAACAAAAATGTTCATTTGATCTGCGTACGGTGAAATGGAACAATGCATCTAAAAGTCAGCAGGCACCTTAAAGAAAGGTATCAGTACGGGATATGTCCACCACCGTGGAGTGTGATGCAACATTCCACACGTCGTACCATACTTTGCACAACATTATCCAGCAGCTGTTGAGGCAATTTATCCCATTCCTCTGTGAGTGCACGAATGAGGGTGTTCTTGTTTGTCGGAGGATAGTTTCGACCAGCAACTTGACTCCCCAAAGCATCCCACACATTTTCAATGAGGTTTAGATCTGGAGAACGCGCTGGCCATACGAGACGTTGAATACCCTCGCTGTCTAGACAATCCTGAACAGCGAGTGTTCGATGACATGTTGCGTTGTCGTCCATAAAAACGAATTTATCACCGACAGCACCACGGAAAAGACGAACATGAGGAAGTAGAACTTCATCAATGTATCGTTGGCCCTTCATAGTCCCATTCGCAACCACATGTAGGCGCGTGCGGCCATTGATCATGATGCCGGCCCACACCATGATACTGCATGTCGGATATCGGTCCTTTTCCTGGATATTTTCTGAACGATAAGCAGTACCACTCTCGCGCCAGATCAGTTGGCGTCTACAATCCGATGACAGACTGAACCTACTCTCATGAGAATAGTACGCATGCCCAGTCCTGTTCAGTCCAATTGTGATGCTCACGACACCATTGCAAACGGGCAGTACGGTGCTATCTGGTCAATGGGACACACACAACAGGTCTGCGTGCGTATAGTCCTCATCCCCTCAAACGTCTGGCAACAGTTTTTCGGGAGATCTGCTTTCCTGAGGCAGCAAGAAACTGATTTGCCACCTGCTGAGCTGTGGTGCGCCTGTTCCTTTTTGCTGATAGGACGATATATCTGTCTTCTGCAGGCGTCGTACTTCTAACACGATCTCTCCCGTGCCGTCTACTACACATTCCAGTAGTTTTAAATGACTTCCAAAGCCGTGAAACAACGCTGTGAGCGATGTCGAACTCCCTGGCAACGTCTGTTATTTTTCGCCTTTCTTCGATCCTTCCAATAATTCGGCCACGCATAAAATCGTCTATGTGATGTCGAGAAGACATGCCAAAAATTTTAAGTTCGTCTATTAAATCTTTCCTGTAAAACTTTGACTTGAAACAACAACTGTCCACACGCGTCAAAACCCTTAAAGCTCTTATGAAGGCTATCACGTGATGAACAGACGTGGAAAAAAATTTGCATACTCATACTTCTTACTAATATCCCGTGCTTATTCTAATTTTCCTCATTTTGCTTCCTTTCATTTTGTGGTTGCTATGGATGATAGTGTTATCCGTCCTTAGCAATTATCCAGCAGTGCAGTACATATATCAGATTAATAAGATTTTTTAGAAATATTGCAATTGAGTTTTCAATCAAAACGAAAAATTATGTTCATGAAAGTATAGCCTTTCTGAAGTGGCGTAACGTACACCTCCATATTGCGGGTGCCCTGGGTCCTAGGGGCCCCAAAGCCTGAGAGCCACCGAGTAGCTACCTTTTGTAAAATCCTACTTGGGGGCCCAAAATCAGACTTTGCAGGGGGCCCAAATGACCTCCGTTACACCATTGCCTTTCTGCACTATGTTATAAGATAAATCGGTACTTACATACTATGGCAGATTTCTTGCGTGTTTCTGTTCATGTACAACATACCTGCATACAGAAGTTTTTGTACCCAAACTGGATTAATTTTTTGTACTTACATATTATTGCAACTGTTTTGGTGAGATTGTATGAAATGAAGCCCATGGTCGTGTCAATTGAGCATGGCCAACAAATGGAAAAACGGGGTTGCCAAGTATTGTTTGATTGTTGGCATTGTTACGATAATACTTAGGTACCTATATTTTCTCTTCCTTTAATCCGTTCCGAACCAGTTGATTTTCGCTGTTAAGCCTAACACCATTTCAAAATTCAGATAAATTCTTTGCCAAAAAAAATTTATGGTTTATAATCATTCCAAATCCAGATAACACCAGTATGATCACAGGACTCAGAAAGGGGAAAACGTAATCTCACATATGATACCGTGTTCCCTGAAGTGACCACATATATAATCACGGATAAATAAATAAAAGCGTAAAATATACTTAATCAGGTTAAATATAAAAAAATCTGATATATATCTCATTTATTTTCATCCAAATAAACAAAACACTATGGTCACATTAAAGGTGTGTTATAAACCAGAAGATCAATATGTTATGAATTAAAACTAACTTTGATTGAGCTTGTAAGTTTGTGACGTCTTACGCGTCTTTTCTCGTCTTTTTTCGTCCTTTGGGTTCTTTGGGACAAAATTAATGGCAACTCTTTTCCAACCAAATCCAAGAACTGAGATGTGAATAAGAGATGCAAATAAACGGATTTTAAATATCGGATCTTAGAATAAGCGGGATGGCAATGTAAAGGAATGTTAGACAATTGATGTGCGTTGTGGCAGTTGATGATTATTACACTTCGTGTTTCAAGATTGAATAAGTTGTGCGTGACGTGGATACATATATTGGTGCTCGACTGGAAGGTATCCGTAAAGCTGCATCCCATTGCAGATAAAGACAAGTACTACTACGAGATATAATAAGGTAGAATTGATTAATTAATATTAGAATCGAGGATTAGGCGGTTCTCTTATTGAGATTGGTCTGAATTGGATTAGATCTTATTATAAATATATATATTGTGTGTTGCGTATTGCGTCATCGTAGATTCTCTCATATTAATTATTATAATTAAATTTGGTAAAGGTTTAAGTTGAATATCTTAATAAAGTCATATTAAGGTAATGTTTGATCCTAGTTCTTTCGCTGATCCTACACCTTTAGCTCAAGCTAATACTTTGAGAGATGTCCTTCCAAGGGGAGGAATATCACAAGTTTATTATAAAAAATACCAGATTAATAAGATTTTTTAGAAATATCACAATAGTTTTCAATCAAAGCAGAGTTTTATGGTTATGAAAGTATAGTCTTTCTGCAGTGACGTAACATACACCTCCATATTGCGGGCGTGCTCTGGATCCTAGGGGGCCCAAAATCTGACTTTGCAGGGGGGCCCAAATGTTCTCTGTTGTGCCACTGCCTTTCTGCACTATGTTATAAGATAAATCGGTACTTACATATTATGGTAACAACTGCCAACGCTCAAGATAACTCGCCAAGTTGGCAATACCAATTTTGTATGTGTTGTGTGCGCTGGATTGGCAATTTCATGTGTTTCATTTCATATAATGTTACAAAAAGGCTGTGATAATGTATAAGAACTGTGATAAATTAATTTAAACAATGCAGATCAATTATTAATAAGACAAAATACCCATTAAATATTAGTAGTTAAGTAGATTTAATTTTTATACTCAATGTCTAATACCTAAAAGTAAAAATCCTTCTTGAAATATATTATGTTCAATTTTACTAAATAATTTTACTCATTCTGTAATTTCTGTTCCGTTAATTTTGATTCTTTCAATATTGGAAATGGAAAGGAATCATAAAATAAGTGTATTGAAATTGTTGAAACTCTTAAATAATTTCTGTATGGGAGCTTTTAAGACATTTTCCATAACTTAATTACACTGCTGGCCACCGTAAATGCAACACCCAGAAAGACAAGAGATAGCACAACAAAATTTATTTTGTAGATAACATTCTGACCAAGTATCAAATGATTAAATTTATAGAGTTCTGTGGAGTGTGGCTCCTGCCATAATCAGTATCCAGAGTAGCAGCCATTGTTGGAGATCACCGCTGCCACACGCCTCGGCATTGATTCAAAGAGACTTTGGATGTGTTCTTGGGGTACAGCAGACCAAGCAGTTTCTACACGTTGCCAAAGTTGATCTGGTGAGACAGCTGGGGGTGTAATCTGGGTCAATCATTGAGCAACCATGGACCACATGCTTTCTATCGGTGAAAGATCCGGAGAGCGTGCCGGCCAGGAAAGCAATTAAATTTGGTGATTGAGGAGGAACCTTTGGACAATGCGTGTCACGTGTGGGTGCGTATTATCCTGTTGAAATATGGCTGTGGCCAAGCCCTGAAAGTAAGGAAGAACAACTGGCTCCAACACCTCTGAGATGTAGCGCTGGCTGTTTAAAGTACCATCAATGCGTACTAGAGGAGTGCGAGAGTGATATCCAATACCACCCCATACCATAATACCCAGTGCTGGACCAGTGTGGCAGTGCATAACGCCACTGTTCAGCATCCTCTCTCCACGGTGTCTCCAGACTCGAATCCGATCATCGTGGTGTTGCAGACAGATGCGTGACTCGTCAGTAAAGACAACTTCATTCCATTCTGCAGCCCACATTCTTCTTTCATCGCCCTATTGGTGGAGAAGACGTCTGTGGTTCAACGTCAAGGGTAGACCAAGCAATGGACGTCTTGCGGACAGACCACTCTGCTGTAAACGATGTTGAATGGTACGTGCAGACACTGAATGATGCGTTACAGGCTCAATGTGCTGTGCTATGGCTCGTGATGTGACTGAGAGATCCGTCACTGCCATGTGCACAATTTTCCTGTCCTCACGTGAAGTGGTGCACTGAGGTGGATGCGATCGACCACCTCGGTCCATCATACCCTCCTGCATCCAACGGTCACATATCCGCATTACAGTTGTTTCGTTTCGTCCAACACGACTACCGATTTCCCTGAAAGATAATGCACAATCTCGGTAGGCCACTATCCTTCCTCTTTTGAACTCGGATACTTGATCAAAAGCTGATCGCTGTTTTCTACGAGGCATAACTGATCGTTTTTTGAAAAAACTACTTGAAGAACACAATTGCCGAACTTAAAATCGTCGAAATCTCCAAGCCTTAAACAGCGCTTTGAGGTGGCGCCACAGGCGCGCGTGATGTATGTCTGCGCTGAAATTCTAATCAATTGCATATTTCTCCTCCGCTAATGCATGTTGTAAATTTCATGTTATTTTCATGCTTTCTTCAGGGGGTTGCATTTACGGTGGCCAGCATTGTAATAAGCTTAAAAAGTACTTTAAAAGTTTCAAGAAATTAGTTTCCTCAAAAGATTAATAATTGTCAACAAAAACTTATTTTGTAAACTTGCCTTTTTCAAGACAGTCGCTCAGAACATACAAGCCATTTTAGAGTTCAGTATGAAAATGAAACTATAATTATGTATATATATATATATATATGTAATTCCCGCTAGTATCCTTTTTGTCAACTCTTTGTACTAATATTTAAATAAACTTTAATTCTTTGATTTAAAAATAACACTGTAATCTTAATCGTAATCGGCTAGGTCGAAATCCCTGTCCCGCCCATTCTATCCAATCAGAACTATTATTACGTAATAACCACTACCCGTATAAAAACAAAGATCTTGTGTAATCTCTCTCTCTCTCTCTCTCTCTCTCTCTCTCTCTCTCTCTCTCTCTATCTGCTTGCCTTCATCATGTAAAAATGTAAATAACTTCAACTCTGTGTCTTTGTGTTGTGTCCGTCAAGATGTCGCTTCTATTATACGGGTCTGTTGACTTATTTTTAACGAATAGATGTAAAATATAAAGTGATTGACCAGTCACGCTATGTGTGCTTCAAAATAAAAGATGAAACTCAATTCTAAAGATGTTTTCAATAAACCAGATATGACAACAACCAACACCGGCGAACGC
Organism: Trichonephila clavipes; assembly: GCA_019973935.1. Classification (NCBI taxonomy): domain Eukaryota; kingdom Metazoa; phylum Arthropoda; class Arachnida; order Araneae; family Nephilidae; genus Trichonephila; species Trichonephila clavipes. The sequence continues at coordinate 97,064 of BMAU01021025.1, read as the reverse complement.
TACTACAACACATGACAGAAAGTCGGCAAGGATAGTTTCCTGACATGAAGATGTGAATGAAAATAAGGAATAACGTGTTCAAATTCAAGAAAATAAGTGTGCAATATACACGATAAGAAGGAAAATTTGTCTTAATGATTGTGCAAGGCGTGAGTCAATCTCTTAATTTGTTTTTTCTAGTCTATTTTCACTCTCAGGGCTCTTGTAAACAATTTTTTATCTATTTTTTGGTAAATTTATTTTATATATTTTAGGAATTTATATTTTTGAATTCATAGTCAATAGTTATAAGGTGGTGGATGGTTGTTCAAAATTTTTTACACACTTTAAAAATTACATTTTTACCAATTTTTGAATATTTTTACGTTAATGTTTAAGTGAAGAGAATTTTTTTTAAATAATGTTAATCTGAAATTGTCCACGTTTCAAAATTGAGAACTTATCATCCTCCTGAAGAATTGGAATTAAGTCATGAATAATAATAATTTTACTCAAAATTTAAAATTTAATATCTCTGTAAGATATGTGTCTGTGTCGAGAGTTCTGGCGCGCACACGCGTCTTACGGATGGGGGAAATGTAATAATTCTCACTAGTATCCTTTTTGTTAACTCTTTGTACTAGTATTTAAATAAACTTTAATTCTTTGATTTAAAAATAACACTGTAATCTTAATCGTAATCGGCTAGTCCGAAATCCCTGTACTGCCTATTCTATCCAATCAGAACTACTATTACGCAATAACCACTGCCAGTATAAAAACAAAGATTTTGTGTAATCTCTGTCTCTGTCTGCTTGCCTTCATCATGTAAAAATGTAACCCGTCGGCTGCAACGCTTTCTATGTTTGTTTTTGTATTTGTGCTATGATGTTTGCTTCTTGTATGTGTAATGCGGTTCCTACTGGATCTTTATGTGTTTCCGGATGTGAATAAAAAGGAATAACGATTTACATAAGGGCCTCTTCGATAATACCGTACTCGACCATGTTCCACGTAACACAGAAAATCACATCACCGGCCACGTCTTACAATTATTTTTACCACTCTCCAGTAATATAAAAATGTTTCATATATATATATATATATATATATATATATATATATATATATATATCAAACTAGAAAATGAATACTTCAATTATTTATAAATAAATGCACGAAGGAATAAAGTAATTTTTGTAGGTTTTTTTAAAGTGTAGTAAAATTTAAATAAATCCTGAATCTTTTTAGTATTGATTTGGATTCCATGTGGGTTGTCTAAAATTGTATTTATTCTCCCATTCATGGCACCTTCTACTAACAATGTTAATTGATTAAAAACTTAATACTATGTTCAGTCCACATAAAACCATATTGCATATTCAAACATGTTAATGTTACAATTCACACAAGCATATTCTACTGTAAAACAATAGTACTACTACTGCAAACTTCATGCGACATAATGATCATTGGATGGCCACCTTTCAAAGCAGAATCAAAAATGATGTTTTAGTAGTTGGCTATGTGTAATGACATAGATAAAAGTTTTTCCAATTTTGGGTTAAAGTGTAAAATTGTGGCCCTTTGGATTTGGTGACGGTTTGGATCGCCAAACAACTTAATTCAAATGCATTACTGGTAACTTTTACTATTTATTTTTATTTCTCATTAACATTTATTTATTTTCATTGGAAAAATCCGCTTCGTAATTTTTCGCAACACCTATCGCTAAATTAAGCCAATTATCGCTAATTTTGGTTGCTACAAAATTAACTTTGCCAAGCCCCCCTCTCTATTCTACACTTCAACCCAAGATGGGCTTTATAAGAATGTTGCTTACAGTTGTTTAGTTTTGATCTGAATAAATCAAACAATTGACTAATGAATCAAGTGAATTGCATTAAATTAATAACACTAGTCTTTTTTTAAATAATCTGCCATTATAAAGAAACATTTATCACATAGCTAAATTGGCTGTCAATCATATAGAGAGTGTAATTATAATTTTACTAGCATATTAAACTTACATTAAAAACGAGTCATGTACTTTTCGATTTACAAACAAGAGAAAATCAGAAATAACAACAAAGAATCTATGCTTATTTTAATACTCATGTGTTCCTCCGTGTGTAGCGTGGATACGAAATATAGTTCGGTAGATTTAAGAGAATTAAGTTTGTTGTTAAACCCCAATTTTTAAAATATCTAGCTAGTATATTAAAAGACCTTCTGTAATCCTGAATATCTATTTAATTTGTCTGATAGTGTTTTTAGGAGGTTTTGAGTACATGTACTGTATCAAATTCGAGAAAGGCCTGCGTTCAAATCTGATACAAACATACTAATTTCAAAATGAGTATGTCTATGTGTTCATTTTTGAGTTTGTCTTTTTTTCTCCGTGTATGTGTTCCAATGGATAACATTAGAGAAGGGAATAAAGCACGAAAAAGAATTAGACTGAGAAAACGAAAGACGAATCTCAAGAACATTGGTACAATTTGTTCGAGAGATTAATTGATATCGTATATTTCTTAGCCTATCATAATCTGGCGTTTAGAGGTCACAGAGAATCTCTCAAAGCAGACGAAAACACTAAGAATCCTGCAAACTTCATAGACTTATTTAAATTGATATCTAAATATGATTTTACTTTGCAGGAACACATAAATCGCATTGATAATAGACAACTTGCACACCATTATCTAACCCAGGAGTGGCGAACCCAAATGACCTCGTGGGCCACTTCGGAAGAACTTTAAGATCCAGCGGGCCGCATATAAAAATATATATCTTTATATTAGATTTGGATCCATTACAAACATTTGCTGCAGAGAACATTTAAAACAGACTGATATAAAGGGTGTTTTTTTAGAGGTATAGAAATTTAAATTGCAATAAAACAACGATGTATTATTCGATTGACATGTATTTTCTTTTATTCCAAAGATAATCTTGTGGCATTACATTTTAAATATGATTTCTGGCATATGACTGCCACGGCTGGCTCGGATGTAGTTCAATCTGGACGTCCAATTTTCGATGACTTTTTCCAACATTTGTGGCCGTATATCGGCAATAACACAGCGAATGTTGTCTTCCAAATGGTCAAGCGTTTGTGGCTTATCCGCATAGACCAATGACTTTACATAGCCCCACAGAAAATAGTCTAGCGGTGTTAAATCACAAGATCTTGGAAGCCAATCCACAGGTCCAAAACGTGAAATTAGGCGGTCACCAAACATGTCTTTCAATAAATCGATTGTGGTTCGAGCTGTGTGACATGTTGCGCCGTCTTGTTGGAACCACAGCTCCTGGACATCATGATTGTTCAATTCAGGAATGAAAAAGTTAGTAATCCTGGCTCTATACCGATCACCATTGACTGTAACGTTGTGGCCTTCATCGTTTTTGAAGAAGGATTCCACCAGCCCATAAAGCGCACCAAACAGTCAGTTTTTCTGGATGTAACGGTGTTTCCACATACACTTGTGGATTAGCTTCACTCCAAATGCGGCAGTTTTGTTTGTTGACGTAGCCATTCAACCAGAAGTGCGCTTCATCGCTAAACAAAATTCGCTTATGAAAATCGGGAACAACGGCAATCTCGTTTTGGGCCCATTCGACGAATCTACGACCTTGCTTGATGATCGTTTTGATGAATTGCCAAACCAAACTGAGAATAAATCACTTGACAGCTGTTAAATCAGTCGCTATCTTGGAAAGTAATTCCAACTTAAACTTCTATACCTGGAAAAAAAACAATCTTTATTATTTTTGTTTTCATTGCTTTTCTTGTATACAAACATAGATAGTATAATAATAATAATGTAATGATCAAATAATGTTTAATTTATTTAATTAGCCAGATATGTGTTTCTCAACTCTTTCACTTAGGTTTTGCAAGTCGATCTCAATGCATGTTGTTTTTTTTTTTTCGTATCGTAATTGATGTTGCAGATTTTAGTGCGTTAAGTTTGAGCATGATTTATGTTTGATAATTTTCAATTTAGAAAAAAAAAGAGATTCGCAGTAACGGAAGCAACGTGATAAAATAATAACTGTTATGGGGTTTATTTTTTACAAATAAATAAAAAATAAATAAAAACTCCTTACACAAAAAATATTGTGCGTAATAGTCGAATTTTATAAAGTTGTAAAGAATTTCGCGGGCCGCAAAATTATCCAAGGTGGGCCACATGCGGCCCCCGGGCAGTGGGTTGGACACAACTGATCTAACCCACAATATTTAAAATGAATTGATCACAATCATGTCAAACACAGTTACCAGTGAAGTGATTGGTAGGATAAAAAAAGAGAGAGGCACAATATTATTCTTTTTTACTCGACTTCTGTAGGGACTGTAGTAGAATTTAACAAATTTCGATCATCTTAAGATATTGTAGTACATCAAATGGAAGTATAGAAGAAAACGTGATCGAATTTTTAGCTGTCACTGACACGACTGGAGAATATTTGACCAATGCAATACTGGGAGAGCTGAAAAAAAATGGCTTAGATATTCAGAACTGTCCTGGACAAGAATACGACAATAGTGCAAATATATTAGGCATAAATAGTGGGGAGTTAAAACTCGAATATTAAATATAAAACCCAGGACTGGCGTGTCATGAGTTCGAGCCTAGTGCTGCTGAAGATCCGCCTTGCTGTATAGGGGAGCGATGCACATTAAATCTGTTGACAGCTCAAACGCTCTCCTGCTGGTGTAGTGTGGTAGTTAGGAGAGGAGGGGTGCCAGCTCAGGTGTTTTCCTTGTCACTTGACCATGGTTCAAAATTACAGTACCACTAAAGACCCGCCGTGTAGAGCAGCGATGCACGTTAAATCTGTCGAGAGCTGAAACGTCATCCCGTTGGTGTGGTGTAGTAGTTAGGAGAGGGGGTGCCAGCTCAGGTGTCGTCCGCGTCACTTGACCATGGTTCAAAATTACGTGGTCCGTCGCCAAAAGCCCTCGTGTAGCTGAACAGTGCGACGTTAATATTCAATCAATCAATCAATGGTTCAAAACTAAGAGATCCGTCGCCAAAAGCCCTCAAATAGCTGAACACAGTGTGACATTAATATTCACTCACACCCTAAATCCAAGTATTCTTAAAATGTCTCGTTTCAAAAATTTGCTTAAAACTGAATAACCGTAAGAGAGAACAGTCGATGAATATATATATATATATATTTTTCAAAGATGGTTTTTCAAAGTGTGAATCTCTGTAGAGTTTTGGAACTGAAGCTCAAGAAGCAGGGATAATTGACCAATAATTCGGTATATTCATTTATTTATAGTATTAGTTAATTAATAATAAATATGTCAAGAAAAAACAGTTAAAATTTTCTACATGTTGCAATTATAGCACTAAATGCAAAAAATACAGAGGCAAAAGAATATACAAAAAAAGAACATGATTAGTAACCAAAAAGTTAATAAATTTAAAACTTATTCAAGCATAGAGATCTATATATTTTTGATGATAATAATCATTATCATCATAATTATCTAACTGCTGAAGGTCCCTTACATATGATAAAAAAGCGAGAACACAAAACTACTTAATTATAACGTAAATTTCTACAAATAACTTAGTTTTAATTTATGTGTGCCTAAAACTGATAAAATAAATATTTGCATGAGTATATTTCTTAATTAGAAATTAATCTTGGGAATGAAAATGTGAATGCTTAGAAAATTAAGGACTTACATGATTAAATTTCTAAGATAATGAAGAAATTTAAATTAAGTTTATTTTTTTTTCGTTGTATCAATGAATTCAATATTACCGTTATTGGAAAACTTACCGATATTCTGAAAAACACTCAGTTTCACAACTACATTAATATTTTTATCACAAGTATAGATTATTCGTTGCATTATCAGGTTGTTGATAAAGCTCACGCATATGCTTCTGTTATTCTGCAGGACTTCGCAAGAAAAGAAGATTGACATTTTTAAAACAGAAATCCAAATTAAAACAAAGAAATGTATTGTACGCTTTTTTACAGTAAAACTCTGCAAGCCATTCACTGTCCTACTAAGGATGTAAGTATTTTTTCGCTTTTCTTGACAATAAGATAACAATCTTAAGGGGACTTGGCACCCTTTGAGCAAACTTCTTTATTTACGTATTTAAAAATTATATTTTAACATTTTATACAATGTTTCTATTCAAGAAAATGTTACCAGATGAAAATTTTCATATATTATTCACACAATTTTAAAAATTTAAATTTTTTGAAGAAAATTGGGAAAATTTTAAAATCCTACTCCTTTTGTAAAAATTAATTTTTTGACCTGAATTTTTTTATAATATTCTTATGGATGTTCTTAACAACTTAAGGGATCGATTTTAGAATAACTTCATTCGTTTTTGAGAAAAAAATAAAATGTTGATATACAGGCTAAAAATCAACGAAAAAGCCAACATGTCTTACATTTTATTTTTTTTTAAAAAAAGTATTCAGTTTATAGCAAAACGGATCCCTAATTTTATTACATGCTTTATTTTTAACACGCAGGAAAAAAATGGAAGTGATTGGTAAATAATTGTCGAAGGAGTAGCATTTTGAATGCACTAAGGTTTCGAAAAACACAAACTGAGAAAAACCACTTTAAAGTTTATAATTCTGAAAAAATAATTATTATAAGCTTAATTAAACTTAAAATACCACTTTAAGATATTACTTATACGTCTTTCTTTAAAATAATTGCATTTTATATGTTTTTAACCCACACATTTTTATAAATGATCAACTTTTAGAGAGTACTAATTGCACAAGAAAACTCAAGAAAACGTTAAAAAAAATTTTTTTTCTGTCACGACAGAAATTTTAGCTGTTTTTCTTCTTATAATATTAAAGTATTACATTTGTATGAAAAATATATCAGGAATAAGAACTAAAATTATAAAATTATTAATATAAAATGCCTTAATTTAAAAATTTTACATGCACACATTTCACAAGGAAGAAAAATTACATTATTGTATTGCCTCGGAAATATTCTGCTTTTAATACTACACATTCTTTTTTATAGTTATTATTTCTATTTATAAAATAGATTTTTTTTCTATCATAACGCATTTTTTTAGCTTTTTTTTCTAAAAAGGGGGTGTGGCTGAATTGCCTAATTTGTTTTCAAATGAAGTTTTATTCAACTTCTAACTTTCCGACATGCGCACAAGTGATATATCAATCGAAAGATAATAATGCAAAGAATAAGATTAAATGAAAATAAAAAAAAACGATAGGTTTGTGATTTTTAGGGTACCAAGTTCCCTTAAGGTATTTTATAAGTTGCATAAACGTGTGTCTCATCATTTATTTACTTAATCAGTTATGGTGGTTTGAATGCCTGAGAAAATTGTAAGAAATTTGATGAGTTTTACTCATTTATTTTTTTTTTAATAATTAATAAGTTACATATTTTACTGCGTCTGTGATTTTGTACTTTTTGCTATTTACAACACAGAGTACATTTTTTTTCTTTTAGAAACTCCACAGTAATGGGTGAAAAATAGATATTTTATGATCATTTACTAAAAAGACATGTAGATATATACGATAATTTGACAGCCATTTTTCAAGATGAACAGCATGACAAGCTTCATATGGTATACCATAGTTATTGTTGGTAAGTTTTTTCCCTCTAAATAGAATTTTTCAATCACACACTTAACTCATAATTATACATTCTAAAAACACATAAATATTTAAACTGTATAATAATATAACCAACCCTTGATATAAAAATCACCAATGAAGCATTTTGTGTGTTTCAAACCTTGAGCTATTAAAAGCATAATGTATATTGATTCGGTATATATATCTTTTGATATATATAAGCCTTTTAAGATTTAAAATTAATATCTAAACGCAAGACGTATTTGTAAAAGTAAAGATAAGGGACTCAAAATCAGGAATTTAGATGAAAGTTTTTGAATACAGATATTGTTTTATTTGATAAAAGGATGTTCAATTGTAAGAAAGCTTCTTTGAAGATAAAGTTAACAAGACAGAGTTACATAGTATAAAGAGGCAATTATATTTTTTCCAAAGTTTTCAAAACTAAATTTTGGTAAAGCAAAATGTTATGTTTATTTAGTGTGCGAGTTATTTTAAAAAACATTTTTAACTTAAAATATTTCTCAAAAATAAGCATAAGATTATCTCGCTGCATAACTTTACAGAACTGTGATATTCTAATTTTCCAGTTGACTTCACAATTCTTTATTTAACTTTTATCCCAAGAAATGCTGATGCAACTTGAATAAAAAAAAATGCATACATTTTTAAACTTAGGCTAATAAAAGGACATTCCCTTTTCCACAGAAACAATATCCTCCCAAAATAAATGCCTTTCAGAATTTATTACCTTACTTTTTCCTTTCAGAAAATAATTCTTCTTTAAACAAAAAAGCTTTTATACTCTTTTCCCTCTCTTTCAACTAATGTTGCTTTCTGATACCCGAGTTTTGTAATGAAAATGTGATTAAATTTCGAAAATCTTCATACGCACTAAGAGATATACACAACAGCAGCGCACACAGGAATTTTCAAGGGGGGGTCTGGGGTCGAAAGTTCACCATTCTTGTATCATGCTCCTTTTGATTTTGTCGATTTTCGGGAACAAAACACAGCAAAAAACTAATTGTTGAATAAATAATTAGCATTAATTAATAAAATTAATCATTAATAATAAATACTTAATTAAATTTTACGTACTATATACTTAGAATTATAATCAATCGGAAAAAACTCAAGGGTTTTGGGGGGGGGTGTCCGGACCCCAGGATCCCCCCCTTGTGTGCGCCACTGATACACAATATTATTATGGTGTAAATTTAAACATACACAACAGCATTGGTATTTTAATATATATACGATCGTTCATAGTTTATCAGGGTGAATGAATGAGACAGAGAAAGAAGAGAAAGAAACTTTGAAATTGTGCTCTTTTCAAAGCGTTAGCATTTCATTGCATGACGGCGTCCTCTCTAGGATAAAAAAAAAGTTTTATTAAAGACGGTATATAAAAAAAAATACAATCAAATCAGTTTTAAAAAACTCCCATTCAAAAGTTACAACATAGGCTTAAATAGTTCACATTTTTATTGATTCTTCTAACATTCGAGTATTTATAAAAGGTTTCGAATTAAATTCAACCGCTGAACAATGATAATTAGTCTATCAAAGTATTTAACAATAATTAAATTGTTAATAATAGAAAAAAAAAACGATTTACCTGAGATTCAATATTCAATAACCTGTACGCAGAAAATGCCTTTTTAGTTTTAGTATTCACAATTTGAGATTATCAAATTGCTTAAGTTTTCTGATATTTTTTAAGAATAACTCATTTTCTAAATTTTCTTGAAGTGAGTAAATTGTTACAGGAATGGCAGAATGATATAGTGGTTGGGTAGATCATTTAGAGGCCAAATCCGTTTACTCATTCAGTTACAATGAATTAATAGGAAGGACCTATATATATATAGGGAACAAATTTGACTTCAAAAATAAACATTTCTACAGAAGTCTAGAAAGTTCTAGAGTGATTATTTGGATAAAAATCTCCAGCAAATTCTTTCTAGCTGATGTAAGGACCATGCAGAAAAAAGAAACTAGTGCAGGGATGGCGAACCAGTGACACGCGTGCCATTGACGGCACACGACACAATATTTTGGGCACTCCGATCAAAACAATTTGCATTTTAGTTCAAAATAACCTAAGTTTACTATGAAGTATTACGAACAAACGCGCATACACGTTTGTTATTGTCCTGCCTTAGTTACGTTGTGGACTACAATTGCTAATGATGCAAAGTTTGTCTACGACTTTTAACTGTTATTTAATATGGCTAGTTTAGCACACTCACAAAAGTGCAAGATAGTAAATGTAACAGAGAATTTCAAACTTGGTAGAGTGAGAAATCGGGCATGATTAGTAAATACTATAAAACGGTGTGTGTTTTATGTTTTGGAACAATGGTATGTAGCATATTGTGTAAAACGGCGTTTTGAAATCTATCCTTTTGTCAAAAAAGTGAATCAAAACAAAAAGAAATAATTGCTTAGAAACCGTTTGGCAGATGACTCCAATTAAGCATGCATTGTGATAAAAGTAACATCTTATACAATACTTATTTGAGTTATTTGCCATTTAATGTGCCACAATAAAAGTCACATTGTTACTTTAATTTGATTAAAACTATTTACACATACAGAATAAAATGAATTTCTTCGTAGTAAATATAAAGAGTTTTGAGCTGTTAATATTTAGCTTTATTATTTTCTCAATAATCACAAGTCAAAATCATTTGATTGCACGTCTATACCTCATTAAACGTCTCTTTAGAAAAAGTGGCACGTTGATTCACATAAAGGTTCACCATCCCTGAATAAGGTTTAACCTTTGACAGCGATAGTTCGTTTCATTTGCGGTATATGAAGTTGTAAATTTTCTGTGTTCGATTTTCGTGTGATTTCCGAATCTGTGTTATTGTTAAAAGAAAAAAAATAGCCTTCTAAAATTTAGTAATTTCAGAAGGCTAGAAGTTCCCAGAATAAATAACGGTTTACTCTGGGAGAACCTGCCTGTTATATATAATTACGTAACATTGGTGAGGGCCTCGTCTTGTTCTTGATTCAGCTTCAACAGAATCATAATCCAAATAATTTTAATGTTCGTATGTTGTTACCGGATATATTCTCCGAAAAACATGGAATTTCAAATTATGTAGCACTGATGTCAGTTGGCATTATTTTGTGATGACTGTCGTCCACGTCTAGGTTTAGTCTTACTACCATACACCATCATTATTAATTTAACTGAAAGACGGTAGTCACACAGTTGACCATTATTGTTTCAGATTACCATTTGTGCGAGTATCTGACAACGTGTGCTACATTGGCATACTTTTAAGGGTCATAGGAGGGGCCTACTTTTGCGTAAGGGCCCACTGCCTCAAGAAGTCTTAAGACGTCCCTGCATATTGTGCGTTATTATAAGTAATGTTAACTGAATTATTTCGAACAAACTTATTATTAATTTCAAGAAAAATAATTTAACTAATACCTCGTATCCACTATGTCATTGTTATGTTTTATAAACTAAAGTAAATAATTAATATGCCCATAATAATAAATTTATTTGTGTGATCAGCATCTATTTTTGTTGCAACCAATAGATGGCGCAACCAGATCAGGACCTTATTCTATTTCCCTCTGTGCGGAAGGAATATAAAAAGCGTTGATTATACACTGCTGGACAATTGCTAAGGACGGATAACACTATCATCCATAGCAACCACAAAATGAAAGGAAGCAAAATGTGGAAAATTAGAATAAGTGCGGGATATTAGTAAGAAGAAGTATGAGTATGTAAATTTTTTTTCCACGTCTGTTCATCACGTGATAGCGTTCATAAGAGCTTTAAAGGTTTTGACGCGTGTGGACAGTTGTTGTTTCAAGTCAAAGTTTTACAGGAAAGATTTAATAGACGAACTTAAAATTTTTGGCATGTCTTCCCGACATCACATAGATGATTTTATGCGTGGCCGAATTATTGGAAGGATCGAAGAAGGGCGAAAAATAACAGATGTTGCCAGGGAGTTCGACATCGCTCACAGCGTTGTTTCACGGCTGTGGAAGTCATTTAAAACTACTGGAATGTGTAGTAGACGGCACGGGGGAGATCGTGTTAGAAGTACGACGCCTGCAGAAGACAGATATATCGTCCTATCAGCAAAAAGGAACAGGCGCACCACAGCTCAGCAGGTGGCAAATCAGTTTCTTGCTGCCTCAGGAAAGCAGATCTCCCGAAAAACTGTTGCCAGACGTTTGAGGGGATGAGGACTATACGCACGCAGACCTGTTGTGTGTGTCCCATTGACCAGATAGCACCGTACTGCCCGTTTGCAATGGTGTCGTGAGCATCACAATTGGACTGAACAGGACTGGGCATGCGTACTATTCTCATGAGAGTAGGTTCAGTCTGTCATCGGATTGTAGACGCCAACTGATCTGGCGCGAGAGTGGTACTGCTTATCGTTCAGAAAATATCCAGGAAAAGGACTGATATCCGACATGCAGTATCATGGTGTGGGCCGGCATCATGATCAATGGCCGCACGCGCCTACATGTGGTTGCGAATGGGACTATGACGGGCCAACGATACATTGATGAAGTTCTATTTCCTCATGTTCGTCTTTTCCGTGGTGCTGTCGGTGATAAATTTGTTTTTATGGACGACAACGCAACATGTCATCAAACACTCGCTGTTCAGGATTGTCTAAACAGCGAAGGTATTCAACGTCTCGTATGGCCAGCGCGTTCTCCAGATCTAAACCCCATTGAAAATGCGTGGGTTGCTTTGGGGAGGCAAGTTGCTGGTCGAAACTATCCTCCGACAAACAAGAACACCCTCATCCGTGCACTCACAGAGGAATGGGATAAATTGCCTCAACAGCTGCTGGATAATGTTGTGCAAAGTATGGTACGACGTGTGGAATGTTGCATCACACTCCACGGTGGACATATCCCGTACTGAAACCTTTCTTTAAGGTGTTTGCTGACTTTTAGATGCATTGTTCCATTTCTCCGTACGCAGATCACATGAACATTTTTTTTCTTTCACAGCTTTTGTACTTTCCAGAACAATAAATATTCTTTATTCTAATGTCTGAACAGTGTGGCAACTATATTTTATCCTACTAGGCCTCATGTCTCGCTTAATGTTATGCTACATAGCAATTTGTGATCCGTCCTTAGCAATTGTCCAGCAGTGTAGTTAGTAGGTTGCTCCAGGGCCGGATCGTGACCTTTGGGGGCCCTGGGCTGACAATATCTGGTGCCCCCCTAAATAATAAAACTTTTGCCATTTTCCTACAAAAATTTTGTGCGGGAAAATTTAAAATGTATGAAACTTAAGGGTTTATTTTTATTTCATACAATCTAAATACGTTACAAACGATTACTTAATTTACAAAAAAACTTTTCTACACTTTTGTGCCGCAAATTCTTTTATTTGCTCATCATATTTTAAGTCTTTGGTGAGATCAGTATTAATAGAAAGAAGAGATAAATAATTAAGCCTAGCATTTGTCATTGTTGGTCTCTATATATTTTTTTCTATATAGAACATTTTAGAGAACGCACGCTCCGCTTCACAACTAGTAATAGGGAGCGTTAGAATAATCTTTAAAATGATATACAAATTTGAAAAAATGTCAACAAGTTTGTCTTCAAAAATTAAATTGAACATATCACTACAAGTATATGACTCTAGTTAAGTTTTTTTTTTATTGTTGGATAAACTTTGAATTGAACACTTTCACTTACTAAATGTTGGTCTACGTCATCTGAATAGTAATCAATAGCGCGTACACCCTCCAGGCCAACGTTCTTCTTACTTTGTGATCTTGCAAATCCATCACAAATTTAAATTTCTTACTATATCCTGCATATATATACTTGGTTTCTTCTATTTAAATCAAGGGTAAGCTTATCTAAAGCAACAATAAGCGTGTCTCTTAAATTTTTCTGTCCCTCGCACAGCTTTTTCTGTGGATTTATCTGCAAATTTTGAAATAAGTCTTCTCTTGGCCACATCGCTATATTCTATTCCTACTCTGGGACTTAATTTTTTGGCTGCTTCTTGATACTCCTTTAGTTTTTGATCTGACTCATATCGTGCATAGCTTATAAACGTTTTTAATGACATAATTAACTTATCCCCTTCACAGATGTCCAAACCAGGAGTTTTGTTAATTGAATTAAATCTTTCTAAAATTTCTTCCCAAAATATAATTAAAATGGCAGTTTCGAATTTTGTTAATTTATTAAATAAATTTACTGCCTCTTTTCGAAAATTATTTTTCTCATTTTCATTGTCACTATATCTAGTCTAGATATATTATAAATGTGAAAGTTTGTGAGGATGTTTGGCCGTCTTTCACGCAAAAACAACAGAATAGATTTTAATGAAACTTTACAGTAATATAGCTTATACATCATAATAACACATAGGCTATAATTTATAGCATAGGCTATAATTTATAAAGATATTGTGTGAAGTGTACAAAATATAACTATATTTGTCAAGTAAGTAGGAAAAATTCTTCCATCTGCAAGCTATTCTGGCGTGCGCCTGAAAAAAGCCCATGTCAGCATATATCTATCTTTTATTTGTGAAGAAACCCGTTTTGTTTTGGCTACGCAAGGCGCTCGCTTCTAATTAATTCCTGTGATCAGCATAATCCCTAATTTTTTTTATTTCAGAATAAAACTAAGTTTTGAAGGGAGAAGTTGTTATAAATCTCTCTTTATTTTAATGGGGTTTTTTTTTTTTTGGGGGATTTTATTATGCACATTTGGTAGTAAGCAATTGATCTCTTTTCAAAATAAATGCTTTTATCGGATCTGGTACTTAAAGTAAATAGATTTTCTCTTTCATTTGGACAAATTTTCAAAATTTGTTTGCGGTTAGTAGTTTATTATAACGCTATAATTTTAATTGAATAGGCAGGTATTGCATTTTTAAGTATAAAACTAATTATAACTACTGCACTGTATTTTTTGGAGTGAGTGAGTGAGTGATTTTTAACATCGCACTGTTCAGCTACACGAGGGCTTTTGGCAACGGACCATGTAATTTTGAACCATGGTCAAGTGACGTGGACGACATTTGAGCTGGCACCCCCCTCTCCTAACTACCACACCACACCAACTTAGAAGGAGTGTTCTACCAATACTTAGCAGGAATATTTTTCGAAATCCACTCTTTCAAGATATATGGCAGCACGGGTTCTATGACAAGTATTTTAGCGGGGAAGGCGAATAGTTTTGTAGCAAATATTGCGTTTTCAGCTGACGGCGTTTTCAGCTGATGTCGTTTTCAGCGGATTGCAAAGATTATTATTTTTGTGCCGAAAAAATAGTTTCTGACAACATTTAAGTGTCTTATGTTTTTGTATGTTAATGAAGACCTTAGAAAACGATTTGACTATTTATTTTAAGTGAAACGGTGTATATAATTAATTTTACATTTTTTTTTTACAATTTTAATTAATTTATTAGCTCTAACGGATTAAATTTCCCAAAGTGAAGTATTTTGTTTATGTATATCCCTTAATTTTGAATGTAGTGATCCAAAAAATAATATTGTATGAAATAAACTGCAGTAAATCGTAATGCAGTGGATAAAGTATTAACGTGCATCGCTCCTCTACACGGCGGGTCTTACAAAGCTCTAATAAGGCTCGAGCTATGAAAGTAGCTAGACATTTGCCAACTTGACTCTATCGTTAACATTTCGCTATGTTTTTCATTGAATCACCATTATAATTTAAGAAACGTCGTTGCTTGCGAATATTACAATTTTAACATAAAATAAATACAATAGAAAGTAATATTAATGTATTACACTTTCAGATATAATTTATTTACACTATTTTAAGCGTTCATTACACAAAACTTTTAACAATGATTTACTTTTGCTGAGCAGAGATCAGCTTAGGGAGGTATTTTCAAAAATCGACCCTCAAGAGTGTTACGGGGAGTTATAAATAAAAAAAATTCTTTTTATCAGCTATTATATCTACATACTTAAAATTTAACATAGGTGCTTTTTTCCCCTTTCTTTCTTTCTTTTTTTTTGTTTAGCTCAGATATGCAAAAAGCTTTTTATGTTTAATTTGCAATTCACGTAAAATTAACTCATTAAAAACTTCTTTATCCTTCAATCTGTGTTGTTTAATTTTTCTCAGTTCACCCGTGCGAAGAACGGGTATACCAGCTAGTATATATATAAAAATGTCTTAAGAATATTCATGATATTACTGAAGGAGATTAGAACTCACAGCACCTTCGGTTCCGTGAGCACGTAACTTAACCACTAGACTAAAATGATCCCTTCATTCCGGAGGCTGTCAATGGCTTATATAGATACCACCGCCGCACATTTCCCTACCAGTGAGTCGGTGGTTAGGCGATCGAACAATATAGTTATGGTGAGCGTGTGAGTTGTTGATGTTCCGTAATGTGTGTCTAATGACTTGAGCGCTGCGTCACTTAGATCTGACGGCTTGAGTGTTGCGTCATGTGGATTTGACGGATTGCGTTGCTGCATCATGCGTGTCTGACGGCTTTTGGCTGCTTTTGCGGCAGTTAGATGGCGCCACGGCCGCTGGGTAAAGGTTGCGTTTTTTCAAAGTTCAGCCAGGGTCACCAATGAAGGAGATTAGAACTCTGTACCATCGGTTCCGTAAGCACGCAACTTAACCACTAGACTAAAATGATCACTTCAGTCTAGAGGCTGTTACGGGCTTATATAGACACCACCACCACATTGCCATAATTACCTTTTAAGGCTTCAACAACATCGTAGTGACAAGACCATTTGGTCTGACTTAAACTTTTTAAGGTAAATTTCAGTTTAATTTCACGATTTAGAAGTTCCCACCTATGAGTCGAAGGAAAAAAGAAAACATACGTGTTGCACTAAGCCAAAGAAGTTCACGATTTCAGTTGCAATCTTAACTGATTCTGCACCAACCAAATTAAGAGAATGTGCAGCACATGGCGCATAATTCGTGAATTTTTTTTCTTTTAAAAGAGTTTGCACACCATTATATTGACCGGACATATTACAGTATTGTCAAATGACTGTCCCTTACAATTATCCAACAGCAGTCCATTTCTTTCTAAAAATTCTTGTAGAGAAATAAGTAAGCATAAGTCACAGTGTGACTGCTAATCTTAATTAATGAGACTCATCTTTCATACACTTTTCCCCGAAAACAATACCGTTATTCTGTATCTTTTCTTAGTTTTTTTCTGTAACTGTTCATCTAAATCAGACTTATTTTCTTTTAGTGCCAACCAAACTATCATTGAATTTTTATGTTCAATAAAATTTTCGTGATTTTCTAAACAACTTGTAACGTGTTACCAGTCAGAAAAGCCGCTGGTGTATTGAGAATTTGTTTTAGACAAAAAAAAAATCAACAAGTTTTTTGTTCGCAGGTCAAACAAAAAACACTACCAATACTAGTTGAATAACATAGCCAAGATCTTTCCAGCACTTGGTCATTTTTAAGGTTTTTAATGAAATGATTATTCGAAAAAGATCTTCTTTCCTCTTTGTATTCTCTTACCAAAACAGAATATATATTGTTTGGATCTTTATTTTGAAAATATCTCATTTCATGTGAAAGGATATAATCAATAAAATTATTACTTAGAAATTTAGGCCATGAACCCACGTCAACGTAAAATTCTCAAACTCATACCCAACGTTTTCTAAACACTTTTCGGTCGCGCCATTACTGATGTCCTCTGGTTGAACAATATCTTTTTCAGAAGGCTGTTGGTCATCGTAATCTTGCATATTTTCATCATTAATATTTGCTTGTTGTGTTTCTCCGTTTTCTTTGTCTAAGTTCATTTCCCTTTCGCTGTTAATGTCTTTGCGTTTGTTACATTCTTGTTACTTTGTTCCATTGTAAAAAATGTCAAATTTTTGACACATTTAATTTTTCTTTTTCTCGATTTAACAGTAGCTTTCGTTTTTCCGCTACACTTTTATATTTTCTGCCAGACATATTTATATTGTTAACTAAGTACTTGATTTTCTCCTGAAAATCAATTTAAAAGTTTAGGTCATAAAATTACGATAACACAACCGATGCGCTTAATAAATTAAAAATATTCTAACGAATTTTTACAAAACAATATAGTATATTTCTGAGATAATTGAAAAAAGGTACCTAGTTAATTTTAAAAAATAAAAAATTCCTTGTCTATACTCGCTAAAACCTAAAACTCTGGTTATTATTATTTATTAGCCCATCAGTTTAAAGGGGATTTTATAAAAATAAACTTTAGAATTATTTGCTCCACTTTAAATATATATTGTTTTCCCGTTGTCATCCATTATTTGCTGTTGCTACCTATACTTAAAAAAATGACTTATTACGAAAATCAAGACTATTTTACATTTATCCATAATATTCGCGATGAATCTCCATAATCCACATAAACTGATTATTTTTTTATATCCTATAGAAGTAATTAAGTTACTTAATCAAATTTTAAGACAACATACATATTTATGGGAAATTCTGATGTTTTCAATGTTTGAAAAATTGAAAATACAGAAAATACTTAAACATTACTTCAATATCTTTCTACTTAAATAATTTAGAAATGTGTATCTCTCTCTCTCTCTCTCTCTCTCGGTACTTACTGTTTACTTGAAACTTGAATAAACAGGTTCCTAAGTATGTTTTAATTGCAGGTAGTATGCACAAGGCACAGCACCAAATCAGTATATTATTGTAATATAGAATTATTATTGCACAAAAATAAATGGCAACAGAAATAGTACCACTAAATTTGTATTAATGCTTGATACTCGCCGGTGCCGCTCTATGATAGAGCCTCTGTCTATTAATTATTAATTTTCGAGTATTCGGTGGTCGGGTGGATGAACAAAAAAGTAAATTGCTCTTGCTCTGGAAAATGAAAATAAATTCGATATTGTATTTGTGGTATTTTATTGTTGAGAGAGAGATTTTTATTCTTTTACTGCGGTTTATTATTTTATAACTATTTTGAAATTTATTATTTTATTATATTTTTTTCTGTATGTTATCTTCAACGGAAACCGGGGCCCCCTAGAAACCGGGGGTTCTGGGCTGCTGCCCATTTAGCCCATACGTAGATCCGGTCTTGGGTTGCTCGCTGCTAATACAAATATTAAAATCCTAGATACTGTTCGAAATTCTTTCATACGTATGATCGTCAAAGCCACAAGATATATGCGCAATGACGACATACATAATGCCTCAAAAATAAATAGTTTTAAATCTCACATCCAGAAAATTGCAATCAGCTTTTTTAATGCTTTACCTGAAACAAATAATTCAAACATGCTTAACTTAATTCCATATAACCCCAATATTAATACCAAAAGACCAAGAAGAAATCCTTCTTGATTCTTATAACCCTCCATAATTTTTCTATCTCTTCGCAATAATTTTTCAACTATTGCATTTTAATAAATTAATTTTTTCTCATATTTTTCTTTAATTTTCCTCATGATTAAACTCATTTTACCCCACTGGACAAGCTCCTCCCAATTTCCTAATTCTCAGCCTCTAGGGCAGCCAATAGGAGTCTTTGTTCACTTTACCAGAAACCTACCAGAGAGCGGGGTAACGCCACTGAGTTTTTCACGTTCACGTGTAGAGAAAAATCCTTTTTATTTAGAGATTGATTATTTTTTGACGGTGAATGATTTCTTATCAGTTACAAAATGACTACCAATTCTGATTTTTCGATGAATAGATACTTTTATACTGTCTCGTCTAAACTTAGACAAAAAGTCATTTATACAAAAAGCTTCTAAAGTTGAAATGCAGAAATTTGTGATACTTATCTCTGAAGTATGAGCCCATTCTCTGTACTTAAGCAGTTAATTTTTTCTTCTCTTTTCTTAAACCTTTTGAGCACGCCATCTCTGGGAAAAGGATACCCTCTCTTATTAAGTTCGCAATTGAATTGAATGAAATTGATGCTGATGGGGGGGAGCTTAAAATCGTTGTGTTAAAAGCTAAAATATAAGTAAATGACACAGAAAAAGAAAACCCAGAGTTTGTAAAGTACACTGGTGTGCAAAAATTAAGGACGAGACGGTTTTTTCAATATAACTTTGTACAAAAGCTTTCCAAATCAACACATTTAATACCGTAAGATCCCCAATACGTAAGGACATGTGTAATGTAAGCAACACTTACTAAAAGAGAAATCAGAGGGATAAAAAGAAGCTTGATTGAAAAAGTAGCATGGAGCGCAATGCGACTGAAGGCTGAAACATCCCTGTGATGGGTGTCCAGGAAGAAACATCCGGTTTTTAGTAGGGGATATGATCTCCCCTGACTGCTAGGCAGGTTTCACAGCGTCTGCCCATGCTGGGAATGAGGGCGTCAATGAGTTGTTGAGGCATTGCTGCCCATTCGTCTTGCAGCGCCAATCGAAGCTCCCGAATCGTTACTGGTGGTAAGGTACGAGCTGCCAAGCGTCTGCCCAGAAAATCCCATACATGCTCGATGGGATTGAGATCCGGAGATCGTGCCGGCCAATCCATACGTTCAATATCCTCACTCTCTAAGAGCTGTTCGGCAGCTACTGTGCGATGACATGGTGCATTGTCATCCATGAAAAGGAACTGCAGACCCATAGCGCCTCTAAAAAGACGCACATATGGAAGAAGAATCTCGTTACAATAACGGGTCCCGTTGACTGAACCTGCGTCGAAGATGTGAAGGTCTGTACGACTACCAAGCATGATGCCTCCCCAAACGAGAACACCGCGACCTCCATACCTGTCCCTTTCAATGATGTTCTAGGGATGATTGCGGCTTCCCCGCTCTCTCCAGATGAGTATGCGATGAGAATCGGTACTCAAACTGAATCTGCTCTCATCTGTAAAGAGTACTCGTCCCCATTCATTGTCTCTCCAATTCCGGTGTTCCCGGCACCACAGAGAACGCCTTCTCCGATGGGCAGGCGTTAAAGGTACACACCGTACAGGGCGTCGTGCAAACAGACCACCACCGTGCAGTCTTCTGGCCACGGTAAAACGCGATATCGGTCGTCCAGTCGCCTGTGTCGTGTGTCTAGCTATTTCTCCCGCTGTCTGCCGCCTGTTTCTTCTGGCCTGTAAGACAATGTACCGGTCATCTGCGGGTGTGGTTCCTCGTAGACGACCACTACTGAACCCCCGGATAGTTGTTCCTGTAGTTTGAAATTGTCTCCAAAGTCGTGAAACGATGCTGTGAGCAATTCCGAACTCTGCAGCCACACTTGTCACACTGCGGCCTTCCTCCAACTTCGCAATGATTCGACCTCGGGTAAAAGCATCCAGATGTCGTCTAACAGATTGATTATTCGCCATTTCTCGCTGAGGCAGCAACTCGGTGTGATTTTAACTGCTATACGGCGTGCAATCTCTTTGCCAGAAATACTGATCTTACACCGACAACATTCTTTATACTACTCAGACACTCCCCCATTACGTCTACCTGCATATCTGCGCCTGTGCTACCGGTGTTACTTAATCTCCTGATTGGTCTTTCTGTCCGCTCTACCTCTTCGTTCAGTTGATATGCTAATTTTTCAACTTCGTCCTTAATTTTTGCACACCAGTGTATATTGGCAAAGGCACTGTATCAAATAGATCGGATGAGGAGAGGGATCAAAAACTGCAGGTACTACGTCAATCTGAGCTGCACAAAATGTAACTGCTAAATGAGACCCAGAGAGTAGCAGGCCCACAAACTCTACCTCAAACACGGTTTAAGTTTAAAAATCGGTTTCCGACTTCAATCCTGAAGATGATAATATGGACTTGTTCTTAATCTTATTGGTGATTTCTTAACCTTGGTGAAGTTCCGTGAGTCCCCTACATCTTTGGAACGCTACTCAGTGAAGTAACCAGTAACATTGTCCGTGAGCTTGAGGAGAAAAGTAAGGATTATTCCCACGTTCAAGGTATGGTTCTCTAGTGGTTAAAGTTAACAGCAGGGAAAATCCGGGAACTGTTTTCCCAACGCAGGAAAAGTCTAAATGAGATCTGGAAAGACTATTTTGAAGTGAACTAAAAATCAATACATTTGAAGAGTTTCAAAACTTAAAGATTGGTGAACATCTCTTTTTCATTTGGTTGGCAGACCAGCATTACCTGGACATCTGGGAAGAACTTAATTCACCTGATTTAGCAGAAAAGCTAGAGGTTTTTGACATCTGACGTTCCTTGCCCAATGGACCAAGAAAACATATAAATGGAAGCGAGTCTCTGAAAGATGGAAATCAATGTACGTCTAGGAAACCTGAACGCTTTCCTAAATGAGAACATTCACGCTTTGAACTAGACACGAGACACTTTCTCTCTCTTCTTCATCTTCTGTGGTAAACTAGGGATGATAAAGGCTAGGTACTCTTTACGTAACCCTAGTTCCTCAGGAAGAACAGAACTAGTAACAAACGACATAAATACTTATGTAGGTGAGAATAGGAACCCTCAACTGACTCTAACTGAAGTAAATTTTCGTGGGAAAAGAGGGCGTGAATGTGCAAACACTGAATATCTTCTCATTTAGTTACTGGGAAGAAATGTACCACGTGTTCAGATAAAAGGAACTCATTTTCCAGGAAAATTTAACAATGATATTGGTAGTTGGTCAGCAGACCAGGGTTGAGTCTCTCTCAACCCCAAGTGGTAGTAGATATTGAAGGAAGATCGATACTAGCTGATTTTTCATTTCCCCAAAGAAATCGAATTCTCCTAAGAACAGACATTTTTAACTCGGCCTATGGTTCTGGATGTAAAAAATTCTTGTTGGTACTTCTGGGACAAACTTACCCATAGGTATTCATTGAGCGAAGAATTTGGCATCCAATTCATAACTGAGAAGATGTTCAGCAACACTTACCAATCAAGAGAATAAGAAGGTGAAAGTTTAACAACAAACCACACAGAAATATAAAAACTCCTTGCTGGGGTCGTATGTAAATATCTTTGAACCGGGGGAGAAAAAACATCCATTTTGGAGCACTGCATCAACACAAGGAATAGTTACCCATCTCTCTGTGTCCCCATACAGAATGTTCCCTATAAAGAGGAAGATATTAAAGAAAGAAATTGAGGATCTTCTTGAAACGGACATCGTTGGAAAATACGGGTCTCCTTACGAAACCCTTTTTCTGCTGCCCCTAAAGCTGAACAGAAAGTTTTGCCTCTATATTGACTACCGAAAGTTAAATGAAGTCCCTGATATTAACCCACTTCCACGAATGAATGATTTACCACAAGAGGTGAAGTATTAAGCGAACACACAACTGACTTAAGATCTGGCAACCACTTAATTCTACTGACAGGGGTAAGATTGTTTTTGTTTTTCCATTGGGGACCTTCAGGTTCCAAAGGATGCCCTTCGAGCCAAAATGCATGCGCAACTTTTAAGAGATTAATTGAAATAATTGTTTTATACGTCAGGATTTCTACTTAATTGAATTAAAGGGCTATTAAGTCTTCTAACAGTCCAATATTTGGCTATATATGTAAGTCGAGTTCACAGCTTTATCTTGTACCATGAGTATGTAGACTACATATTGATAATTAATATTTCTAGTATGAGTAGTATCAAAATGTTTCCGACAGTATTTCAGTTCATCATTGAGAAGTGGTTTTTCTGGCAACACTTCAACTTCCCCAAAACGATCCTAAGGTGTCATCTAAATGAATATCTTAGATAAGTAAAAATAATTTTGTTAGTATCACACACACAAACACTTTTCCTTCTACTTGTATTAAAATATCCAAAATATGTGCTTTGGTGCAAGCTTTCTGTATTTATCCACTAACTTGATTAGGCTTTTTCTAATTTCGAAGAATGCCTTTGCTCCAAGCAAAATATTAACTTCTGAAAATTAAATTAAAAGAGAGAGAGTTTGCAAACGCAATTCTCCTTATCAGTTGTATATTACGAATATGTAAAGGATGAGATGTCAAATCAGTAATTTTTGGAATCAATAAAGATTTCATATCTGTCATGAATTCGATATCTTTTCTAGAAAGCACTTTATTAATTTGTTGCTCAGTGATTACTCTAGTACCATTTTATCTATCGTGACTGGAACATTAATTTTATTTCCTTTTAATCTCAGAAATGTTGAGCAATTATTGGTTATAAACGAAACTTTTTTTTAAAAAGCATTGCCTATTGTTTTGTTCTTTTTATAATCTCCGTAATTCTTTTTCACATGAACAAATACAGTGCTAAGAAGTACGTACGATGTTTTTATTCGTGAAAAAAAAACTCTGAATAATTTCGTCACTGTCCAGAAGTATAATCAAAATATATTCACCACATGCGCAAAATGCATTGCTTCGGGGAAATAATCATTTTTACAATATATTCAGAATTGCAAGCGACAATTGCTAGTGCATTGTTCCGATGTAGACAGGGCATTATTTTGATGCAAAATGAGAATGATATTTGCGCTTGCAACCAAAACATTAATTTTTGAATTTGAAGTTAACTAGTATATACAATGAATTCAAACAATCTGGGCAGATATTTTTTTTGTTTTACAAAATTTGAACCGTTCAAATGCTTTTATTTTTAAGAATAATTGACATTTGAACAAATTATGACTTTCCTCACAAATAATATAATATTGAGAAGCAGATTTCATTAAAAACTTTTTGATTTGTAGAGTCGAAAGGAATATTCCATACGTTATTATTAGTAGCGTTTAATAACCTAGTTTTGAGATCAAAACAAGTAGAATAATTTAAGTGTTCTAAATTTTGGTATCATTTTTCTAAAAAATGGCTCTCAAGTAGATACATTTTAAGAGTGAGTTAAGTGAAATTTCCTGTGTGTTTCTTTATCTGATTTCACACAAATTAAAAGTATCAACAAAGTTATTGCATTCGAATTTTAACGTTTCTAAGGAACAAATATTTTTTTGTAAAGTATCTACTAATAAGCAAAGATAATTAATAAATGAAGACTGTAGTAAAAGTGAACTATGTTTATCTATTAGCAATTTTATGCGTTCTCCACGGAATTTTTTTTGATGTAGATATTTCTGTATTAAGATTACATTAAAGCATAATGCGATTATTTATAAATATTACCTTGATGAAAACCACCTCTTTAAAGCACTTTAAAGTATATTTGAGCACCTAGCTACATTTTCAAAATTTTACAATAACTTATTTTTAGTGTTTAACTTTTAAATATAAATAAATTCCTTTAAAAAATATCAAAAGGAATCTGCAAGTGAAAAAGGAAATAGCAACAAACTTTAATTTTATTTTATTAACAAACTTATTTATATTTATTTGCATTATATTGAATGACCTCTGCATACTAAATAAGTGCATTATATATAAATAAATCTCTTTCAGGAATACTCGTATCATCTCTAGCTATGATAAGCATGGGTAAGAGCAATCTTCTTTATAAACTAAAATTTAAATCTATATTTTGAACATAAGCTCAGTCATAGTTCTTCGTGATTCTAAAATGCAACTGCTCTGAAACAAGATGAATTAGGCATAGAGTAAATATTCTTTAAATTTAAAAACGAATAACAAAAATAGTCTAAAAATCAATAATCATTGTATATTTGCCCTATGTTGTACTTTACAAGTATTTCACAATTTGTTTCTCTATTTTGAAAATAGTAAGGGATATACACTCGTCAAAAATAAAATTGCAACACCATGAAAAACTGCAAGTAGTTAAATGTAAATTATGGAATTTATAGAGGCCATAAGTATTAGCAAATGATTAAATTTGGGTGAACATCTGGTCACACATGATACCAAGTTTCTGATTATAAAAGCCAACAGCTGGCTCGCTTCGTATATATGCTATCAGCGACGGATTACAGCATTGGAAATATTGAAGGAACATAGGATATTCCTCACAGACGCCATAGAGATATATCCAACAAGTGTTGCCTCTGGAACGAGATCGTATCCTGGAGCTTTATGACGTCGATGTGCATTACTTCCTGTCGTTTTGGATAGGATGTGAGTACAATGTAGCGATGTAGTGAGATGGGAGCAGGATCCTCTAATACGGCGGAGAAACAGTAAATCACACAGCTTCTCAACAGATCGCCCGGACAGGCAGATTTGCCGAATGGCTTTTTAGAGATCCGTTTGTCACGAACAGTTCACGTTTGAACATGTTCGTTATGAGAAAGAGTAAAACATTCAGATTGTGCGTGTGGAAAGAATAATAATTCCTTCAAAATACAAATAAAAAGGCGCAGGAACATTATTTTTGTTGAAAGTTCTGTGTATAAAACTGTAATTCATCAAAATATGAAGACTTCCATCGATTCAAGTAGTTAAATCTTTCATGAAATGTATTAGTACGAGTTTGTTTATCTATGGACCGCATTAGAACAAAAGCTGTTTTGGATGACTCAAAAAATACAGTAATAAAAACAAAAGCTGATGAGATCGAAATCAAAGTCAATAACATAAAATTAGCGAGATGTTTGACATTGTTTTGGAGAACAACGATCAACTAAACCTAAGACATAGAACGTAATACAGTCAGCCCCCGATGCAACGAATTCATTGGGACGAAACGGTTTATTCGTAATATTGGGGTCCAAAAAATACAATTTTTTATGCACTTAACCTCTTGGAAATTCTCTCTCTATATACTAAGCAACTACACAAAAAATATCTATGGAAATTATACACTTTTTACTCAGTAACTAAAAATACTATTAATGAATTACTACGCACCAGTGAATTGGAAAGTTTAAAATACTGACTAATCAATGAATGACAATCTTTTGGATCCCTAAATCGAAAGATTTCTTTTTCGTTCTTTCTTATGCAATGAAAATACTACGCCATTTACATATTCTGCTTGAGGTATGCTTTAAGTTTCAAAACAATGCAAAGCATTAGAAAACGTAACTGTTCGGATAGGAGTTCATTATCAATATTTCTGCATCAGAATCGCTATATGTTCATTGTCTGACAACCCAACCATTTCCTCAGCATCACAAATTTTCAAAAACAAATTTTCTCTGCAAAACCGTTCATATAATAAACCTCACTTCTCTCAAGAAAGAAAACAAATGGTAAAAACATTTAAAATATTCCCTGCGTTGTGGAATTGGGGGTGAGATAAGAAAGGAATTTCCAGTTGTATTCAAAACTGACGCGGTAAGTTATACTCGCGTTTTATCTTCACATAGAACGTCTAAAAACGAGCTACACACTTTCCCGTCGAAATTTGCTGCTTTTAAGAAAAGTCCCTTTTCTAGTCCGGACAAAATGCGTATGTCATTTGAAAAGAAAAAAAAATCCAATTTTTTTCAATCCAAACTAATAGAATTTTTTTTTTCGAATGTTGAAATGATTCGGGGGTTATTATTCGTTAAATAGAGTATTTTGAACATTATTTTAATCATTAGAAAAGAAAAATTCGTTAAATAGGGGTTCGGTAAATCGGAGTCTGACTGTATTTCAATACTGCAGATTCCTACTGATATATTTTCTAATGCTTTACATTGTTTTGAAACTAAAAACATATCTCAATCAGCAAGATGTAAATGACGTATAGAATTTTCTTTGCATAAGAAAGTGCGAAAAACAAATCTTTCGATACAGGAATCAAAAAGATTGTCACACATCTATTAATCAGTATTTTAAAATTTCCCATTAACTGGTGCGTCGTGATTTGTTAATAGTACTTATACCTGCTGAGTAAAAAGTGTATAAATTCTATATAGATATTTTTTGTGTAGTTGCGTATTATTGAATGAGGAATGATTAAGAGTACTCAGCATATATTTTGGATTCTACATAATTTTATGCTTCATGTGCTTCCTCCTCGGAAATAGCTGTTTTTAAATATAAACATATCGAAATAGCCATTCTATGTATCAGACATAATTCTAAAGTATTCTTACTGAAGTCAAATGAAGAAACGCGATGAACTTTTTTCTTTAAGTTAAATATCAGATTGTAGTTCAGTGCATTCTATTTAAAATTTAACAAGTGAATGCTAATGCCAAATTGAAATGTAGTTTCAATTTATACCAAATGATAGATGATTTTCTTAGAAATCTTCCTATCTGCCTCCAAAATTCTCTATCGAATCAAAAGCGAAGCTGCATATTTTTTATATTCATAAAGCGTGTTTTACCAAAGGGGCAGGGATGTCTTAAGGCACGAGCCTACTGAACCCGGGGCCTCGTCTTATTCTCGACTTACTCCTAATAAGATCAAGAGTTGAATAATTTTAACGGTTACATGTTATTTCCGTTATTTAAATGTGTTTCTCCTAAAAACTAGGAACTTCAAAACTATGTGTCAACTGGCAACAGTGTTGGGACTGCATTATTATGATATGATCACCGTCCATGTTTAGGCATACCGCCATACACCCTCATTACTCATTTTAGCAATCGTTCAAAAGGTGGCAATCGTTCGAGCTGGTTTGTGTGATTGTAAATCATGCACACTTAAAAGGTGTTTTTTTTAGAGGTATAGAACTTTAAATTGCTATAAAACAACGATGTATTATTCGATTGACATGAATTTTTTTTATTCGAAAGATAATCTTGTGGCATTACATTTTAAAGATGATTTCTGGCATATGACTGCCATGGCTGGCCCGGATGTAGTCCAATCTGGACGTCCAATTTTCGATGACTTTTTCCAACATTTGTGGCCGTATATCGGCAATAACACGGCGAATGTTGTCTTCCAAATTGTCAAGCGTTTGTGGCTTATCTGCATAGACTAATGACTTTACATAGCCCCACAGAAAATAGTCTAGCGGTGTTAAATCACAAGATCTTGGAGACCAATTCACAGGTCCAAAACGTGAAATTAGGCGGTCACCAAACGTGTCTTTCAATAAATCGATTGTAGCACGAGCTGTGTGACATGTTGCGCCGTCTTGTTGGAACCACAGCTCCTGGGCATCATGATTGTTCAATTCAGGAATGAAAAAGTTAGTAACCATGGCTCTATACCGATCACCATTGACTGTAACGTTGTGGCTTTCATCGTTTTTGAAGAAGTACGCACCAATGATTCCACCAGCCCATAAAGCGCACCAAACAATCAGTTTTTCTGGATGTAACGGTGTTTCGACGTACGCTTGTGGATTAGCTTCACTCCAAATGCGGCAGTTTTGTTTGTTGACGTAGCCATTAAACCAGAAGTGCGCTTCATCGCTAAACAAAATTCGCTTATGAAAATCGGGAACAACGGCAATCTCGTTTTGGACCCATTCGACGAATCTACGCTTTGCTTGATGATCGTTTTGATGAATTGCCAAACCAAACTGAGAATAAATCACTTGACAGCTGTTAAATCGGTCACCATCTTGGAAAGTTATGCCAGCTTAAACTTCTATAACTGGAAAAAACACTCTTTATTTGTTTCGGGTTATTGTTTGTACGAGTATTCGACAACATACGTCTACTTTTAAGGGTCGAAGGAGAGGCCTAAATTTGTGTTGGGGCCCAGGGCCTACTTTTGAGTAGGAGCTCAGGGCCTCAAGAAGTCTTAAGACGTCCCTGCAAAGGGGTAAAATGCATGAAATTCTTCGCTTTTATTTGATATTGCCATAGTTTCAGCTTGATTTCTAACGCTATTATTCCCTAAAGCATTGAAGCTTTCAGTTGGGTTTTACCTCAGATACACAAGCTTAGTTCTTCTACGTGAAGTTTTTTAAAAAGGATAAATCCATGCGACAATTTTCTTTATTTAGATCTGGCATAATTTTGTTTATAAAATCAAGACTTTTGATTTACCTCGATTTAATTCCATCTTACTTCTGCAAAGAAAATAGCATTTCTATCGTCAGCATCCATAAATTCAAAGAATTTCTGGAGTTGATGACGTAAATCCCTGGACTCTTATGAAATTTACATCTTCGAGGACAATCTGTATGACAGTAAATATCTTTAAAACTTATGAACATGATTTTTTCTAGTGTACTACGCAGCAATATTTTATCATCGATACATTTTGAGATGTGATTATCTAGTCTTGTATCGATTTTACTAGTCTACCTCTTTTACTTACTAGCGATCAGGAAGTGGCAGTAAAAAAAGTATACATATATTCACGATAAATAACAAAACAGTTGGAGTCTTTCAGAGACTAAAATTTCCACCCAGTCAATAAACAGAAAAACCATTTCTTCATTTTGATATTCTATTCTTCTTTAATATCTCTAATAAAAATTGTCAATTGAACTCTAATAGCAACATCTATATTTTCGTCTATCGACACAATATGGAATTAAAAAAAATTTACAGCTCTCTAATCTCTGAGTATTTTATGATTTTTAGATTTTCTTGATTTATCAATTCGTTTGACTATAGTTTGAAGAGTTTTTATCATCACAAATTATAGATACATGGCATTTTGTATATAATTATATATACTCTTGCCATCATACCCACCGTGCACAAAAAGAGAGAAGTATATATATTTTTTATTGAAGAATGATTTTATGAATATACCCCCATTATACAGTGTTAAAAAAATCATCATTTATAAACGAATGATGTGCTTAAGAATATTGCACTTTTAATACTATTTATATTTTTAATCTCTATATCTACATCTTCAATTCTTTTTTGTTATGCCGCGTTCATAGTTTTGAACCGTGAATTTGACAAGCCCATTCCAATAAATAAATCATACCTAAAGTGAGGTTACGCGTAAAATACCTCTTGTCGGGAATGTAAATTATAAACCCAATAAAGCATCTAAAAAAGGCTCAATGTAAGAAACTCCACTAATTTTTGTCTTTATAACTTTCTCTCTCTGTTCCAAATTCTTCCAGCTAAGAACATTCGCAATGCTATTGTCGTGAAACTAGTGTGCAACGTGCAGGCTAACAAGATTTAGTGCATTTCCCAAGTACCGAGAAAAATAAATAACTCAAGAATTTTCCGACTGATTCCTTTTTTTCTTCTAGATTTTTCATCCAAAGTTCCTGTTATGCTTAAGATCCGCCTTAAGAAATTCCTATAAGGAAAGTTTTTAACTCGTGAAACCTCAATGAACCACAAAATAATTAGCAGCGAAAGAATTATCTAAATGCGCAACTTTGATACTTAAGAAGTTCTTAAATGTAAATATAATTTTAAAAGGCTAAAAAATATCCACGTATATAAATTTTTCATGTAAAATTTTGTTCTGTCTTTCTTCGTATGAAAATAATTTTTATTTCATGTTTTATTTTTTTACTATATCCCTTTGGAATATTTCATTCCGGTGCTTAATGCATGTCCCCCTACTAACAGGAGCTGCTTGCTGGGACTATTGTGACACTGTACCAGTAATTGCGCAATATCTAGTGATAACTGGATCAATATTCTTTTGCCTTCTCATTTTATTGTTGCTGTTGACTTTCTGCATCTGTACATCTTCTGGTGATCCAAAAATAACAGGAACTCTAAAAATCGTGGTTGGAGTTTGCATCAGCATAATGTACTTACTTGTCATCTCTGGTAAGCCAATTGAAAAGTCTTTTATTATTTTTTTTTGTAATATTATATTACGTATAACTGAAATACTCACAATATTTTATAAAAACTGAAAGGTATTCAATTCCATAAAAGAATGTTCACGGCTTTCGAGATTAATGTATTAAAAAATATCAATTGGTATTATATAAATTATGTACTGAATAATATATTTCTTTTTAATCATTCACTTAAAATTGATATATATGTATTTAATTCGATGAATATCTTCGTTTTTCATTAAATATAGGTGGTAGTATTACATAAAAAGAATTTAAATTTAAAATTTCACAAACTCAAATAGCTGTAATCTGTTTACAGATATTATTCTGTTCTTTTAAAGATTATTTATTAATGTATCTTCAATTCATTCTAGCAGAGGTTCCAGCAAGAATATATAAATATATTCACTACTTCTAATGAACATTTCGATTTTTTTTAAATTTTGCATTTACACGGAAGGGACTGTCAGCTATATTGTGATTTAATTTATATCTTAGATGAGAATATGATTGATTCACACCTTCTGTAATGAGCTTGTTTCCATATAAAATGCGATATTCTTGTTTCTCATACGATAATATAATACAATTAAATAATATATATTTTTTTATCTTTCAGTAATAATCACATTCCTGTCCTTGGGGGAGACTTTCTTGTACCCTCCAAATATCTTTCGGATTACTTCAGGTTTATTGTGATTTAAATTTGGTACTATAAAAATCTGCACTAAAAGAGAAAGTTGTTTCATTACCGAAATGTAGAAAAAGTTATTCAGTCAATTATTTCATCCAGCAATAAAGGCAATGTTATGTGAATAGTGTCAATAACTTTGAAGGGAGTGTATGTGTTAATGGCTTCCTAATGACTATAATTTAGTGGATAAAAAATTCCATCTCATAAAGGTGGAACAAAACTTAAACTCTTCAAAATATTCACATAAACGCATACACACACACAATAGCGCACACAGGAATTTTTCAAGGGAGGGGAGGGGGGGTCCGGGGTCGAAAGTTCACCATTCATGTATCATGCTCCTTTTGATTTTGTCGATTTTCGGGAACAAAATACAGTAAAAAACTAACTATTGAATAAATAATTAGCATTAATAAATAAAATTAATCATTAATAACAAAAATACTTAATTAAATTTTTCGTACTATATACTTAGAATTATAATCATTCGGGAAAAAATCAAGGGTTTTTGGAGGGCGGACCCCAGGACCCCCTCTCCTATGTGTGCGCCACTGCACAGACACACACACAAAATTATACAAGGGTAACTCTGTAATTTTTGAGATACGCGTAGACAAGAAGTTACAAAACAAAATCAATGGTTGAAAATACCATGTATTTTAACATAGCAGACAATTTGTTTAGCGTAGAATAAATTTTAGACAGAAGAGAAAATGGAGTTGACGCGAGAACATTATCGTGTTGTGATTTTCTATGATTTTAAAGCTGGATTAAATCAAGAGGAATGCTTTCAATGGTTGCAATTAGCATTTGGTGATGAATCTCCATGTCGTGCTACTGTATTCAGATGGTTTAAAGAATTTTGCAGTAGTCACAGCTCTCTTCAGGATGAAGAACACACAGAAAGGCCACGGTCGGCAGTAATTCCAGATAATGTGTCTGCCATACGAAAAATGTTAATGAATGATAATCGCCGTACCTACCAAATGATACAGAAAGAGCTTAACTTTGGATCCGCAGCCATACACAAAGTTATTCATGAAGAATTACATATGAAAAAAGTAGCTTGCTGTTGGGTTCCCCATAATCTAACTGAGTACCAAACAAAGGATCGTGTCAGAATCAGTAAAAAAATTCCTTAATTTGCTAAACGATGGTGGCCACCGCATCATTTCTAAAATTGTAACGGGTGATGAAACTTACGAGCCGTTTTTTCGACGTTCCAACACGTCAAGAAAGCAAACTATGGGTCTTTGAAGATGATCCTACGCCAACAATGGTGAAAAGCCAACGAGCAATGAAAAAAGTAATGTATGCAGTTTTCTTCAGAAGTACGGGATTGATCAAATTCATCAAGTTGGAAGGACAGAAGACAGTAACAGCAAACTGGTGTACCACTAAATATCTTCCAGAAATTCTCCAAGAAGTTAATATGTTAGGGGACTAATGCTTCACCATAACAATACATTTTCCCATACGGCGGGATGAACAACTGAGTTTCTTAAACAAAACAAATTAAAGTGATAGAGCATCCACCTTATTCTACGGATCTAGCTATGTGTGACTTTTGGTTATCTTTTAATCTATGAAAGAACTTACGTGGACATAGTTTTCATTCAGAAGAAGAGATTAATGTGGCTATAAATGCATTTTTTCATAAATTCCAAGAAATGAATGGTTTCAAGCATTTAATCTGGGGAAAATTCTTCAACAAAAGTGCATTGATACTAGAGAAGGCTACTTTGAACACTCCTAAAATTTAGTAAGTATAACTTTAAAAACCTATTAGTATCTAGAAAATTTCAGAGTGGCCCACGTATTATGTGTATAAAACGAATAAAAACGGTTATATATCAGCCAAATTTAATTATTATTCCAAGTAAAAGCAAAACAGGATCATTACAATATCAGACTTTACCTGAATATTCTAAACTTTTGCATACATTAATTATTGATTAAAGTTTTTTTTCTCGCACGTTCTTAAAATAGATTTTAGCGTATATCAACAAATGTAACAAGTTTAGAGTTCAAACAGAAAATTTATGCTTAAGGCATCCGTCTACGTTCGGAACCGTGATTTTAAAAAAGCGCATAAATGGATAATTTTCATGATATTTAGTGTCACTTAGATTAGAATAATGCATAAAATTGTTTTAAGGACATTTTAACAAAAAAAAATTATTTAAATACAATATTTCGGCAAAAAATTAACCTAGAATAACCTTTTTTCAAAATGTGAAAAATGCTTCTATTATAATAATATTTTGCCTGTTGTAGCTCAGACCTCTGTACAGAGGCTCAACTATGACTTTTGAAAAATTCACATTATTTTCAGAGTTACAACCAAATGAAATAATTATCGGCGTTTTTTTCTTAACATTTCTCACCTCTGTTGTCGTAAAACATGGATAAACCCATTTCTAAGTTATATATTTCAAAAATTCTAACTGAGCCTTTGTACAGAGGTCTGAGATATATACAGGCAAAATATTATTATGAAAGAAGTATTTTTCACAAAAGGAGAATATTTTGAAAATTGGTCATTCTATGTTCATTTTTTGTCAAAATATTGTACTTAAATAATTTTTTATTGTAATACTATTCTTAAAACAATTTTATATACATTTTCTAATCTAAGTGACACTAAATATCATACATATTATCCATTTATACGCTTTTTCAAAATCAAGGTTCCACACACACACAAACGTAGTCGGTTACCTTAGTATGATCTTTTCGGTTATCCAAAGGGTTCATTAAATATCAGTGAAATTTTTAGAAGTTGTATATTATTTACTCTACAATAAGTGTACAGTGCCTCCTCATATGGCTAATAAAAATGTTTTTAACTAAAAGTAAATATTTCATCTGCTAAAAAAATTAGGATGAATAGCTTATAAATTACATATTAAATCTAAACATACATAAAGTGTATAATCTCTCTAAGTCATTTAATTCACGGTTATTTCTCAAGGATAAATGAAGATTACTTATTCCTTATCCTCTTCTTTTGATCAATAACTGTGTTTTGTTTTATAGGTACAACTGTCCTTTTTGTTCAAACTGAAGAAGACAGGACTTGCAATAGGACTAGTACAAAAAATGAAGATTTCTTTGAAGAACAGTTTAACACCACAGCTCCACGTACTGCAGATCCTTTCTGTACAAGTACACTTCCAATATTCAGTTACAGTGTTCTTGTTGTTTTTCATGTTCTTCTTTTCTTTTCACTACTCGTAACATTTTACGATAACTCCAAATGACTTAAAAATCACACAATCATTCGTAAAGAGAAAAGAAACAAGGTGTACTTTGTCTTTTTGAGTTAATGAAGTAAATATTTCATCTTTTGAGCACATTACATTTGAGAGAAATGATGTTGCATGTAAAATGTAGCAAAGCTTTGGATCAAAATTAGGAATTTAAAAATCAGCTCTAAAACGTTTTATTTTTTATTTCAAGAAAAGAATACTTTTTTTTATCTATGCTGTGCACTGATAATTGTTAGAAATGTGTTTGAATAATAGAGAACAGAAATAAATACAGAAAAATGTGACATAAAAGATCGTATTTAATTATGTGTGGTTGTAATTATTTTTTTTATTACAACGAATAATTGTAAAAAGGGGAACTGAATAGCAAAAGGCAAACTTATTATATGTATCACAAACTTATATAAATATCTTCCTTATAATAAAAACAGTGGTTCATAATTTTGGAAATTCTAAACGGGGGATAAAAATGTGCCTTTCTCTTACCAGAATAATATAAGTGCGAATTTAAACTTTTTAACAAAGCTTAAAATTTTATTTTCATTAACTTTTTTCATTGTTAAATTAATAATTGCAAACTTCATGCACGTATTAATTGGCGTGGAGTTGAAGTTTGGAGAGTAGAGTGTCAGCTGAAATGGTGCACTCGCCACTTCACCGTAGATCAAGAAGACGAGTTCCGTCGCCAATAACTTTCGTAAGCCAATGGCTTAAAAAAGGTGAAGTTAAAAATCAATGTGTGTGTGTATGCACACAATTAATACTTCATTGTGTACACATATTTAACTAGACTGTGATATTGATCAGTAGTTAGTAGAGTTCTTTCTCAATATATACTTTGGTCGTAAATAAGAATTCTAACTTCGGTAATCTTCTAAATGTGGCCGCTTAACAATATAATATTGAGAAATAAGTTTTTAGTGACGAAGGTAAGTGTAGTTCCCATAATATACATACAGTCAGGTCTCGTTTTATGCGGTAGATACGTTCTACCGAAAAACGCATATAAAAAATTCGCATTAAAAAAGACATTACTTGAATGGAAAAAGTAGGGATACGTTCCTTAGTTTTCTAAAATCGCATAAAACCAAAACAACTAGTTAAAATTAACTTAAAACCGCATAAAAAAATTGCAGAAATGAAAAGAAATAGGATGCTTGATAAATTAGTTCGAATGTCTGAAAGAAATTCATATAAAAGCAAAAAAAAAAAAAAAAAAAAAACTTGTATTCAAACCCTAATTCATTTATTTTATGGAAAAGTAATACAAATAGTTTTACATTTTTATTCATTATCGCTATCTGATAATGGTTTGCACCGTTTGCGAAGTGGTTCCAAATCACCTTCATCATCAGAAGATACTGTCTCTGCAATAGATATTTGCGGTAAAAGCCACGGATCTTCACAAACTTCATTCTCGTTCTGTGTAGCTCTTCCTTTTCTGACAATGTAATCAGTAATTAACTTTTGCGACGAGGATTCTTTTATTTTTTATATAGTTCACGATATCCAGACATGCAGTTCTGCAGCTCACGTTGTAATTTAGAGGCTCGTTCAGAATTGAGGTCATTAATAAGAAAATGATTTTCTAATTTACTGCAAAGTTGAAGACCTTCTTGAATCAATTTTCCAGTGAGGGGAGTTGATTTTTCTTCCACATCATTATCACCTTCTAGACCTACGACGCCGTCTACAGTTAGATCTAAAGTTAAATCAATAATATCATTGTCACTTAATGCATCATCCACAAGCAATTCATCTATATCATCGTGGCTGAAGGTATTAAAACCATCTCCTCCAATTTCATGTGCCAAATTAATTATTTCATCTGATAGTGTCGATGTTTCAGTGGTTGTATGGATTGTCTGTTCCACATGCTGGCCAAATCTTTTTCCAACAGGCATTTAAAGTTCTAGGTCTTATTTGAGCGGAAGCAGATGCAACATGAATTAAACAATCAAAAATAGAAAATTGTTTCCACACATCTTTTACTGTTAAGAACTCATTTTCTAGTTTATTTAAGATGAATTTGTACGTTGTCTTAATATAATATTTTTTAAAAGTTGCAATTATGCCTTGATCTAATGGCTGAATAAGGCTTGTTGTATTGGGTGGAAGAAATACTAGTTGAACATTTGGATGTTCTAATTGTGGATGACTTGCTGCATTGTCAACAATTAATAAAACTTTAAAATCGAGAGATTTTTCCTTCATATAGGCTTCCACTTCTGGTACGAAACAATTATTGAACCATTCTGTAAAAATAGCTGTTGTCATCCAGGATTTCGGGTTAGCCATCCAATGCAAGGGTGGTTGTTTTAAATTTTTACATTTAAGGGCGCGTGGTCTAAGAGATTTATTTATTAAGAAAGGCTTCAACATCCGATCTCCTGATGCATTGCTACAAAGTAATAAGGTGACTCGATCTTTACTTGCTTTATGTCCACTTGCAGTTTTT
The DNA here is from genome assembly GCA_019973935.1 of Trichonephila clavipes. Lineage (NCBI taxonomy): Eukaryota > Metazoa > Arthropoda > Arachnida > Araneae > Nephilidae > Trichonephila > Trichonephila clavipes. The sequence goes on along the minus strand of BMAU01021025.1, from coordinate 59,543 downwards.
TCCTCCTTTGCGATGTAAGTACGGTTAGGCATTTTTTTCCAATAAAGTCCTGTTTCATCAGCGTTAAATACTTGATCGGCAGAATAGTCCCCATCTTCAATTATTTTCGCTAGCTCCTCTGGAAAAATTTTTGCTGCTCCTTCGTCTGCTGTCGCACTCTCCCCTGTTATCTTAATATTATGAAGTGCATTTCTTTTTAAGAACCTGGTTAGCCATCCTTTGCTAGCTGAAAATTCTTTTCCGGCTTGGGAAGTGGAAGTTGATGGTTCTGACTGTTTTATTGATTTATAAAACTGAAGAGCTTTTTCTTGGATTAAATAACCACTTACAGGAATCCTTCTTTGAACTTGTTCCTCAATCCAAATTACGATGGCTCTTTCCGTTCTTTCTAATAATACATCCCTTGTGTACGATGCAAATTTGGTGCTTAATTTTGTACCAGAAATGACCGATTTTCTTATTGCAGCTTCATTCTTTTTAATTGCTCTGACAGTAGATTCGCCTAAATTAAAATGTTTTCCAATAGCCGTAGATCCTTCTCCTTTTCCTAAGCGATCTAAAATTGCAATTTTCGTTTCCAACGAAATTGACTGTCTTTGATGTTTTTTTTCTCCATTGGGCCAAATAAAATCTTAGAAAAGAAATTTTAAAAATTACACTTACGATTTTCTAATGAAAAATAAAACTTTACGACACTCACTTTAAATCCAGACATCAAAATTTGTTGCTTATTATATTGCAACTTAAATTCGCCACTTATTAAAGTGAAACTTTTATAAAAATGAACCAGGCACCGCCAAGAGAAAATATAATTTCGAAATAATGATATCGTATCGGTATACTACTGAAATAACAAGTGCGAATCTAAGACTGTCGCAGCCGAGCCGCAGACGTAAGCACCAAAAAGATACGGAAATTCTCGGAATACTACGATCTACGTCTCAGTATAAAAAAAAAATAATAACAAAAATCTAGAAATGTGTGGAAAACAAACTGTTGTGAATTATCGTCCCCTGCGTGGGCGGAGCGTATCGGTCACTGCGCTCAGACCCACGTGGGGTGCTTCCCGACGAAAATGAAATGTAGCAGATGAAAAAGAATCGAAAACTTGGCTTCAGCGCGTTTGGTCGCTGTTGTTTATCACGGTTATTTTTATTTAAAATCTTGATCTTGGCTTCGGCTTCTAGAAGGGCCGTTGTTTTCTAGAATAATTTCAGTCTAATAGTTAAAATGAGGATTTAATATTTGTAAAATTATTAAGTTTTTGTTGTATTGAAGTTTGTCGAAATGTTATGAATAAATCAAGAGAAAGACAAACTTGAACTCCAGTATCTATGTACCACAACACACACTTAGCTCATATTTAATACAAACCGCTAATGTTTGAAATACAAACCGCACAACTTCAAAATCGCATTAAAAAAATCCGCATAAAACGAGACCTGACTGTATATATATATATATATATATATATATATATATATATATATATATATATATATCCATACATTGTATAGAAATAAATTTACATTTATTTCTAAAGAAGTTGAATTATATTTACTGTTTTAATAAAATGAACCTTAGACTTCAGAATTGTCTTTTATGTTTGCTGTCATATGTATTGATGCGACGCTATTTTAAATTATTTAAATTCTCAATTATCAACCCAGTTTCCATAATTTCACATCGCATCATGAAAGGATTGTCTTCGCTCGAGATGTTTTGTTCTCTTATGTGTTTGCCAAATCCAGTGTCTCAGAAAGCTCACGACAGAATAAATGCAAAGATAGCTGATATAAGTGAAGGGCTTGCAAATGCATCGATGAAGAAAGCTGCTGCTGAGGAAAAAATTATTGATGGCACCGTAAATTCTGTTGTAGTTAGCGGTGATGGGACCTGGAAGACCCGTGGACATACATCTCTTATTGGAGTCTGTGCATTCATTGGAGCTGACTGCGGGAAGGTTCTCGACATGGAAATCATGCCCCTCTTATTGCAAAGGATGTGACTCCTATAAAGGGCCAAAGTTTTGACCAAAATATAGTACTTTTTTGGCTAAACATCAAATTTAGAAAAACCCATAGAGGATCTGCTGGAGGAATGGAAGTTTGCGGAATGCAGAAATTTTTTTTCCGATCAGAACAAAAACATGGATTGAAATATCAGCGATACATAGGTGATGGTGACTCAAAGACATTTTCGTCTATTGCTGAAAAAAACCATATGAGGATAGTGTTCCCATTGAAAAAATAGAGTGTGTGGGCCATGTCCAAAAGCGAATGGTTAGCCACTTGCAGAAGTTGAAAGCTTTATGGGGGGAAAAGAAGCTTTCCGATGGGAAAACAATTGGTGGAAAAGGTCGCCTAACCGATGCTATTATAAGCAAATTGACGACTTTTTATGGCAATGCTATTCGTGCCAACTCCCATAATGTGAATGAGATGAGGCAAGCTGTCTGGGCTGTGTGGGTTCATACATCCAGCACAGATGATGAGCCGAAACATTGGTTTTGCCCAAAAGGCAAAAATAGCTGGTGTAAGTACAATGTTTCGGTTCACAACAATACAGTGAATGAATTTTCTCACAAGAACACCTTACCAAAAGCAGTTTCTGAAGTGATTAAACCTGTTTTTAAAGATTTATCACACTGGAAATTGTTAAGAAGGTGTTTAGGGGGGAAAGTTCAAAATGCTAATGAGTCATTGAATTCACTGATTTGGAAGTATAGCCCGAAATTGATTGGATCAGGAATTAATGTCACAAAAATAGCTGCATTTATAGCTGCATGTGAATACAATGATAGAAGTAAGAACAGAATTGATCTGATGCGTGCTTTGAATTTAAAAATAAATAAAACAAATATTTTGAATTGTGTAAATATTGACAAAGTGCGCAAGTCAACGGCTAAGAGACAAGTTTCTAAAACCTCCTTTGAAGCTCGTAAAGCTAAAAAACTTAAAATACTCAAACAAATTGAGCAATGCAAGCTTGCAGAGGGCAATACTTATGCTGCTGGGACTTTTTAAAGCATTTTGGTATATTTAATTTTCTTTTTTGTTATTTTTTTATCTTTATCTTCATTTTTCTAAAAATGAAAAATTTTGCCTTCCGCGTAGAATTTTTCAAAAACTATTTATCATATCAATATGAAATTTCATACACACATGTTCAAAATACGGCTTTTTATAACTTATACAGAAATTTTTAAACAAATTTTTATATATTTTTTTTTATTTGTGTTTTAATTGAATTTTTTCATGAAATTTTAAAATTTTCTTCATAATTGTATTTAAAAAATATTTTTGCTCTCTAAATGCCTTAAAAGTGTGTATAAGTTCAAAAGGGAACATTTTTATATCAAATAAAATTAATTTTGTAAATTTTGATCAATTCTGTTCTTCAGATTTCTGCGCGGTGTAAAATGCTAATTTTCATATTTTTGAAAAATTGTCCAAATTTTATTTCTTAATAACTTTTTAAATTTTTTCTCAAATTTTCTGAAAATTTGTGAAATAATGTAAATATATATGATTATCATGTGGTAAAAATTTTAAATTATTGTTTTGTTTTATTGCTAAGTTACATTGGTTTGAAGAAGGATGTTTTCTTCGAGTGCACGGATATCTGTTAAGAATCCTATGACCCCTTAATAAATACATTTTGGGGGTAAATTTATCTTTTTTACCCCGTCGTCACAAAAATATTTCTTTCGCCGCTTCTCTTATCAAAAATTAACAGTAAGCTAAGACTTTTTAATCTGTTTATAATTATAGCGGGTATAAATTATAGCGACTCTTACATTTAACAACATCATTATAACTGTCTTTAAAAGTGATGTATTCAAGATATTTCTCCTATATATGTGTGTGTTTTGGATCTTTATCGCAAACATTTAAAATTCTTCCAGCACTTTTTGTAAGGCTTCCACTTTTAAATAGTATTTTTTTATGTAGAGAGACAATTTTTTTTGAGGGGGAAAAAAGAAAGCTAATATTTAAAAAATATATACACATTATCATTTTAAATTCAAATGTTGACATTCATTCACAGAAAACAAGTTTTATTTTAGCAATATTTCGAGGAACTTTTGTTCGGAAAACTTTTTACCTTTAGATATTGAAACTGCATTTTAGGTGCAAATTTGAATGTCTGCTTGTGGAAGAGAATTTCATACTGCTTGTATGCTCAGCAAAAGTTCGTCTTTTGAAGCTGCAGGGCACGGATCACGTGCGAGACGTCCACCAACCAAACTCACACATGCTCAAAAGGCGACATATCCGGAGAATAAGCAGGCCAAGGAGGAAGAAGTTGGGCTGAACAGAAGTCTCGAACAGTCTTTGCAACATGTGGACATGCAATATCCTGCTAAAAGATAGCTCCAGGGATGTCTTAAAGGAAGAAAACGACTTCGGGCTGTAGCGCTTCACGGACGTACCTGTTGCTATTGAGATTATCCGGAATTCGTAGCAAATTGGATCATCCATGATACGAAATCGCACCCCAAACCATAACTCCGGGTGTTAGGCCCCTATGTCGTTCGATAACACACTCTGCAAGGCAGCGTTCAGCAGCATAGCGTCTAACACGAATGTGGCCTTCATGGTCCCACAAATTGAAGCGTGATTCATCTGAAAAGACAACTTGGTGCCAATCAGCTTGCCAGGTTCAGTGCTCATAAGCCCACTGCTGACGCAGCCGTCGATGGTTTGCCGTGAGGGGGATCCTGTATAAAGGCACTCTTGCACGCAATCCACGGTGCAGCAGACGTCGACGAATTGACGAAGCCGACATTGTACACTTGTAGCAGTAGACCAACGTGCTGCAAACTGCTGGGAGGAAGGCATACTGTCATTCTCCGCCTTCGGAGCAGATGTCAATCGTCGCGCGCTAACGTCACCTGCCGCTATCCACTGCCAGTTTTTCGAGTTGTTTGGTGCTCGTCGGTCCACTGCTTCCAAACTCGCATCAGTCTATGGAATTATTCCACCGCACACGAACTCATATTGCGTAATAGGAAAATGCTCCTCCTCAAAGGCCGATAATCCTCCCCGTTCAAACTCCGTAAGTTGTTGGAATTTCTCCTTATTTCGTCGTGGAGACATATTTAGGTCTCACTAAACGTTCGCCTCTAACAAATAATCATTAACTATTTTCAATGGGTCTTGCTACAGCCCTCTATTTATTCACTTTCAGCATCAGTTCAGAGGGCGCTGCGCACGCCACGCATGCGCGGTGGCTCTGAAACCTTACTATTTTACGTAACATCCTATAATTGATAAATGGCAACATTTAAAGACACGCCAAATTCAGGTTTAAAACAGTTAATGATATAAATAACATATTAATTTGAAATATTGTCAACATTAATATCAAGTAGTTTTAATTTGAAGCCCAGTGGTAGTGTATCGTGCTTCCACGCCACAGGTCAGGCGTTCAAATCCAGGGCTGGGCAAGGTTGACTCAGCCTTTCATCCTTTCAGTGGGTGGATAAATGTGTACCAAGCTTGTTTGGGAGCTGAACGCTGGGGGTTTCATGTCAGACTGACCACTTGACCGAAACATCTGCACATGCGTCTAAGGTCGCGTATACTTGAGGTAGGCACATTAGGCCTTGGCCCTCATGGGCTGTTGCGCCATTGATTTCAATTCAGTTCAGCTTTAATTTAATGCCATTTTCTTTCTGTTATACTGATAGCTAGATTTTTCTACTTTTATTTGCAACAACGAAGAAAATCTTGAATTTGCTGAAGAATGAAAAGCAATAAGCCCTTTTTCAACAGAAGGACATTTAATAGCAACAGCTTCTTAATCAAATAATAGTTCAGATGGAAGCATGTATGACGTGCCACTGAAAGCGTAATTTCGTTGGATGTCAATGTATTGTTTATATTTGTGTGATGTCATTTATTTCTCTCGATTTATTTACTGTCGGGCTGGTAAACTCACATCTATGTTGCGGTATTAACATAAGATGGATTTAGTTCAGAAACAACTTGCGATTGATAATATCATCAAATTTCGTGTTGGTAACACCAAAGCAGTTGGCAAACCATGGTCCCAATAACAGATAAGTACCTAAAGAGGTAGAAATGTTCTGCACTTTTCATTCTTGAACAACAGACATAAAGTTGTTCATGGTGGCTGTAAGATATTAATAGTTACTCTACTTAATAGATGGCACCACATGCATTAAAATATATGCATATTATGTAATCTTGTAAAAGGGCGGCATTCCGACGTAAGCATCACGTAACCTCTGCAGATTTAATAAATAACTATCTTAAATACCTACTGTGGTCCTGTACACTATATTACAGCGGCTGCAAAAATTTCTTGGATACAACAGTTTGAAGAGACTCTTGGACTTCGTTAATCCTCCTAGTAAAACTTACCTATATCAGGAATTGAAGTTTTTCTAATTGAAATGGAACATCCAACGAAGTGATGGGAATCTTCAGAATAAATAATCCTTACCAGTAGTCTGTCCAGTATAGGAATACTAGCTTCAATAAGACAGGATATAGCAGGGGCGTAGTTACCGCCGTATCAATGATACGGGCCCCCAAGCTATAGGGCCCCCAACACGTGTAAGCAAAAAGTTGTAAAATGTTATCATTAGTCTTATTAAAATATAGTTCCTTTTTACTCTTAAGAAATCGCCCCTATCACTGGTTTCAAACGGTTAAATTTTTTCATGAATTTTACATCTTTTTCCCACAATAAGAAATCCTTAAAAGCAAATGTCGTTTTACTCAAAATAATCAGAAAATGAGTGGTATAGACTCGGAAAGGCGACGGAAAAATTCCTATTTAAAGTCCTCATCAAAAAGATCGGTTGAAGTAAAATGCTGACAACGTTTAGAATGGAAAAGAATGTTGGTTACTTGCAAATGACAATATCCTTTCGTCTGCTGATTGATTTACTGTAGATACAGAAGCTACACGAAGGCTTAGCACTTATTCGGAAGTTTGTCTAGAGTGCAATGAATGTGAATAATAGATTTTGTTTATCTCGGCCCTTTTTTATTTGTATAACGTCCAAAAAACCGAATGTGTATTCATGGTCAGCAAGGGTTCGAAAGCTGTCTTTCCTTCTGAGAAAAGGTAGGGCTAGGGTTATGCCACTCTCCCAGTTGCCCTTTAATTGTCCCATATAATAGCTAGCCCGTTGTCGCGAACGGAGCTAACGAACTTGTAGTTAAACTTGAGTGGCGCTGTAAGCGCATTCCTTTTTTGTTTACGTTTGTGAGTAGTAGTGGTGGCTGCAATTCGAACGTGAAATGTATCCGTTGTCTATTTTCCTTATCCATTAAATCTTTTTTGCATCAAAAAGGACTCTCATTCTCTTGGTTAAGAGTCTATTTAATCGAATCTTTTAGGTCAAGCTCATCCCGGGCGTTAGAAACGGAAGAATAAGGTAAGTGATACCTTTATTCTTATATTAGAATTTGTGAGATAGAAAATTAGTTTTTTCACATGGCATCCCTGCCGGGATCTGTGCTTGAAATAGTTTTAGAATTTTGAAAGCAAAGAAGTTCGAACTAGAATTTAATAAAATAAAAGGTTATTTTTTGAATATTGATTATAAAGAAATATATATGTTACATTTTATTTGAATATTTGATAATCGAAAGGAAAAAGAAATATTTTAAATGGTGAATTTTTATATTTGAAACTGAAACATTGAACTGTGTTAACTTTTTGAACACTAGAAGATTAGAAATTATTGAAATGTTTTGAAATTAGTAGAATTATTGAAAATATTAAGTTGATCTGAACTTGTTTTGGTGCAAGCTGTGATTATTTTAATATACTAAATATGGCCGAAGCACAATCATTCGAATTGTTAAAAAACAAACGAAAATCATTGAGAACAGCTGTTACCAAGGTAGTTAATGAATTAGAAGCTGAATTATCGAATTCTGATTTAAATGTTGATAGGTTAAGTGAACTGGTAGAAATTATATGCATCAAATTTGAGCCTTTAACTTTAGTTGATCAACAAATGGAACCCCTTTTTAAGCCCGAAGAATTCGATACTGAATTTGAAATCACCGAAAAATATAGAGAAAAAGTGTTACTTTGGCAGTTTCGTGCGAAAAAGAAGATTAATGAATTTTCAAAAACCCCTGTTACGTCGCCCTCCTTACAGACTACATTATCACAATCACAAGATGAACATTTTTGGAACTCTGATAACATTCATATTAAAGTCCCAAAATATCATTTCACCCGATTCTATGGAGATGACGCTTCAAAATGGTTAACTTTTTGGAATAGCTTCGAAACAGCCGTACATAATAATGAATCTTTAAATAAAGTCGATAAGTTTAATTATTTGAAGGCGCATTTGGGAGGATCTGCTTTAAACACTGTTGAAGGTTTCCCAATTTCGACAAAGGCCTATGATGAAGCCGTAGAATTATTAAAGAACAGATTTGCTAATCCGGAAATATTAATTCAAACGCATATGAACAAAATTTTATCATTACAGCCTTTAAAAAATTCTAATGACCTTCGTTCTTTTCGGAAATTTGTTTTGATAACTGTAATGTTCAATTAAGAAGTTTAAATCCATTAGGCGTATCTTCCGCGAATTATGGAAAAATTTTGTGCCCCATGTTGTTAAAACTTATTCCATCTGACTTGGTATTAGATTATAATAAATTACAACAAAAGGATTCTGGCTCAGATATTCAGCAGTTGCTCTCGTTTCTTATGCAATCCTTGACGGCGCGAGAGCAGACTTATTCTACTAATAAATCATCTTTTGAATTATGCAATCGTAGACAGCAAACGAAATCAAACTTTTCTCGAGTAGCCAAAACAGTTACATTTCAGAATATTCTGCAAAATTTATAGGTTTTAAAAGTATTGGGAAAGAAACAATAACTCACGGACTTTTTGGAGGACACAAAACGACCGAAGTTCATAATAAGTATTTAATCAACTTGCGCAGTTATGACGAAAAATATTGTTTCATAATAGAAGTTAATGATCAAAAAAACATTTGCTTAGGAATCTCCAGAATTAAAATGACTCTCGCGTTTTACAGAAATTGGCAACACATAATATATTTATTAGTGATTCGTCCGCAAATAACAAACTTTGCCTTTTCGAAAAACATTCTGAAATACATATTCTGTTAGGATCTGACATAGTTGGAAAATTATTTACTGGTGAGGCAAAACAACTTTATGAGGGGCTTACAGCTGTGAATACTCCCTTAGGATGGACAGTTATAGGGAAAATAAACTGTGAATATAAATTTAAATTAGAGAATTCCTTTCTTGTTCATTCTTTTCTTACTAACAGAGAAAAAATATCAGATCTTTGGGAATTGGATTCTTTAGGAATAAAAGATCCCAGTGAAAAGAAATCGAAATTAGAATTACAAGATCTTGCTTTGAAACATTTTGAGAATACGGTATTGCGAGATGATGAATGTACATCGTTAGTATTCCGTGGATAGAAGGGAATGAAAAACTTGAGGATCACTACAACTTAGCTAAGGGAAGATTGGAGAAAACTGTAAAAACTTTAAAATTTACAGGCAGACTATTTGATTATGAACAAGTATTTGTAGACTGGGAAAAGGAGGCATTATTGAAAAGATTGCACAAGATGAACCAAAAAATGGTGGAAAATTTCATCATTTGCCACACAGACCTGTATTCAAGGAAAATTCCACGACCAAGATTCGTCCTGTGTTTGATGGGTCAGCTCATCATGGAAAATCTTGTTCGTTGAATGATTGCGTAGAAAAGGGGCCCAATTTGATTGAAATGATACTAGCAATTTTAAATCGTTTTCGCTTAGGAAAAATCGGAGTCATATCTGACATTCAAAAAGCTTTCTTTCAGATAAATTTGCAGGAAATGACATGAATTTTTTACGTTTCTTGTGGTGGGAAGGTGGTAATTCGGAGAAAGTTTTAACTACAGGCATCGTCGAGTGGTTTTTGGCGTTTCTTGCAGTCCCTTTTTATTAGCGGCAGTATTAAACCATCATTTTAAGCAGGCTCCTGAACATTTGGAAAAAGCTGCTGAAAAATTGAAAGATTCGATGCACGTTGACAACTGTGTGGCGAGTGTCGATTTCGCCGAAGAACTTGAGTCTTTTCAAAGAGATTCCACAGAATTGTTGGCATTGGGTAAATTCGACTTACGGGGATGGCGACATAGTGATATAGAATCAAATTTCGACTTTCAAGATAATCAACAGAAATCCGACCCACAAGAAATACAAGTTCTTGGACTTACGTGGAATGTGTGAAAGAATATACCTTTTCCATCTCTTACAGAGAAACAGAATCGAAAGAAGTCACAAGGAGAAGAATCATTTCCTTGGCTTATCGATTTTTTGACCCGATAGGATTCACATGTCTTATCACCCTCATCACCGAATTACTTATACAAAAGTGTTGGAAGATGGAAACTTCAAGGAACTCCAAATTACAAATAGACATCGAAAGAAAATTTGAAAAGTGGAAAACCAACTTATAGAGATACAAGACCTTAAGATTCCACGAAGATTATCGAATCTCGATTTTAAAGATATGAACCTATCACTACAAGTTTTTTGTGATGCTTCGAAATCATCACACGCTAGACGAGACTTTCGTTTACCTATTGTACTTCCCTTCAATCATCCAATAGTCAAAGCACTCATTATTTATAAACATGGACAGTTAGGTCATGCCGGAGTTAAGATGCTTATGTACACTCTCAGAGAGAGCTATCGGATTCTGAAAGGAAGAAAAACCATTAACCCTCTAACTGGATACCTTCCTCCTGAAAAGTTATTCCGAAAGCGTTTAACTCTTATTTTGCGATTCCCTTAAAAAATGCAACAGACTTCTTTCTTTTCCCCCTTTTAGAACTTGGGAGGTCGAACGGGGACAATTTTACGACCCAGTTCGGTCCCTTTGTAAAGTAAGAACCAAGAGATCAATCGTTTACAGCTAGCTGTTAAGTTGCCTTGGGCAATCTTCTTTGAAAGCGTAGTGGAATTCGGTGTTTCTTTCTCCTATATGTTCAGTCACAGTAAAATTAAAAACGAAATGAAAGGTAAAAAAAAGAGGAAAAAATGAAATAAATAGTATGTTAGAAGTTGAAAAATAATTATATTTTCTTCAAAGAAAATTTATTTTTCTGTCATTTTTTAAAAATTAAAATATATATATATATATTTTTGGTATTGCGATTTGAACCAGAAAAAAGCATCCTGTATTCATTTTTGAATATGAGAGTAAGAAAACGCGCTCACTTTCCTGTTTTTTAAAAAAGTAATGAGGTAAAAAAGAGCAAAGGCCCTATCTCATTTTTAAACAATAACACAATAAATATTACATACGATGATTATATTTATGAAATAAAACCGATCTTTCTCTATTCAGTTATATTTTTAATTTAAAATAGCATAAAAAAGGATTTCCATACTTTTAATTTATTTTAATTAAAATCATATAAAAGATATTTTTATGTTAACTGAATATTTTTCGGAAAAATTTAAATTTTCCTTCCTAGTGTTCTCTTTTTTCGAACTTCTTGTATTAAATAAAAATTCCTTTTCTACATCGGCATTTGTGATAGACATAACACACATTCAGTCAATAATTTTTAATTTTAATGGGGGATATACTTCTTCAAATGCGCATGACAGTACTTCTAACCATTTTCTACTCAAGTTAAATTTCTTATCTTTATGTTTCTTTTATTATAAGGAAAAATGTCACACATCGATAACTACATTTTCACACAATTCAGTCATTACAAATTCTATTGTGAGAAAAGTTCTCCTTAATTAATTTTGTATTTCAAAACAGTACACTTAAAACAATTTTGTTCAGTGAAGTTAACTGACAGTTCCACAATGTATCCATAGCAAATTTTAAAAACAATTTTAACATTTGGAAATGTATCCTGTATTAAATTTTTTGAGTATACACAAATATTGCCTGCTGTAGGGAAGATATAGTATGAGATGTGGTGTATGGTTTCGAAAGAATAAAAAAAAATATATATCACTGAAGCGGATCATATAACTGAAAATGAGCCTTATTTTAGTGTGTGCTGGTATCAAAGTAAAACACTTTACAATATTAAACAGCCTATGGGTTTATACTCAACATCAAACTATTCGCAAAATGGCTTACAACTTCTATTCAAATTGTAAAGAAACTGAAATATAAATATATCTTACTGCAGTCAAAAATATTCATAATATGTAAGTATCCTGTTTCTCCACTTATTTCAGTACATTTTAAAAACTGTAGCTGAATGCAATTTTTTATATTTATAAACGAGGCATAAAAGCTCACACAGTCGTAAAAATGACTTTATCATTTTTAAATACACTACTATAAAACGTATATGGATTGTAAGATCAGTCGTAAAATCCTAAAAGCTTTTAGAGGAGCTAAAAACATGTAATTTTGGATTGATAAAATGTTTAATATAATATTCAAATATACATGTTATTAAGCAAATACATTTGAAAAATCAAACTTCCTTCTGAAATAAACGTAATTGAAAGAAAAATGTTTAATTGTAAATGAGTGGATATACATGTTTATCTAAGGGGTATCCCCAAAGTGAGGTAATCCTCAAACTTAAGACTCAAACTCAGAAGCACAACAATCCATGAGGGCCAGGAACTACTGTGCCCATCATAATACACGTGACCATTGGACGCTGAGGTACATGAACAGATGTCCCAAGTTGGTGGTCTGTCTGAAGAGAGATCTTCAGTGTTTAAGACCCGAAGCAAGCTTGGTACTCATTTATCGACCCAATGTAGCGGGGATGAAAGGCAGAGTCGTCCTTGCGCAGCCCGTTAATAGAACCCCAGACCTGTGGTGTGGAAGCACTATACACTACCACTCAATCCTATTCGGTGAAAAATAAAATTTAATGTTAGAATCTTATATAAATCCCTAATGAATGAGGGAGTCCAAATTTTTTTTTCCATGTAAACTGTTTAGACGGAAATGGTTAATTATGAACATTTCACAAGTTGCATAAATTAAAATTAACCGTTATAGTTTACATAAATTTTTAAGGGTACAAAAGGTGTATTTCGGCTGCACAAATTAATTTTAAAAGGAATACGGTTACGAAAAAGTAGTACAAATCTATCTAAAGTAGGGTTGGTTACCTTAGATATTGTCAAACACAACAATGTATTGGAAGCCAATTCCACAATTCGTTGTTATAAAAATGTATGGAAAATTACAAGATTTATTTTTGTATTTGTAATTTATATATATATAATTTTGCCTGGGAGCTTTAAAAGCTAGAGCGGCATCCATCAAAACCGCGGTTCACTCTCTGTTTTTCTAGATCGCCCCTGACTAAGCCGGCTCTGCCACAGTAAGTGAAAATGCCGGATTTTGTTTGTCAAGATCATTTTATAGCAGACTGCATTTTTCATGTATTTTAGATGGTCGTTTTATATTTTCTACATCAATATCTTAATGTCTGAATTTAAAATTACATAAAATTCTTGACATTCGCATCAATGACCATGATAATTTTTATTGGTATATGAATGTGTCACCAAACGATTACATGACTAATATTAACACACATTATTTTAATCATTTAATTAATATTAAGTATAACATAACGCACACAAATTTTCTAAACTTTAAAATAAATATTTCGAAAACTACTTCAGATATACTCAAAATTTTTCATTCCTACGCTTTAGCTTCTCAGTTTTGCTTCTATGTAAGAATTTATTGTAATTGTATATTCATCAATTTTTTTAGTATATTTTTTGCTCTTAGCATGCGGTTTTCAACTGAATTGTATGAAATCTTCGAAATATATTAAATGAATGATTGAATATTAACGTCGCACTGTTCAGCTACACGATGGCTTTTGGCGACGGACCACGTAATTTTGAACCATGGTCAAGTGACGTGGACGACACCTGAGCTGGCACCCCTCTCCTAACTACCACACCACACCAACGGGAGGACGTTTCAGCTCAACATATTTAACGTGCATCACTGCCCTACAAGGCGGGTCTTTAGTGGTACTGGGCTCGAACTCGTGACAAAAGCAAGCCACGTTCCGATACCTATACCACTCGGCTACCGCGGCCGAAATATATTAAAAGATACCAAAGAAGCTATATAATAAAATTTGTGAAATTTTTATTATACTCAAACAATTGCTAAAACTTATGGTAAATAATTTTTAACTGCGCGATGCATATTTTTTCGAAATTTCAAATGGAATTTCTAACATAAAAATTTCTAGCTTTATAAGGTCGAGATTTCAAAAAATATCCAGATTTTAATTACTTATTCAGTTAGCCTTTAAAAAGATAAATGTTGAGGTATTTTGTATAAATAGATATTTTTGAACAATATATAATTCGAATGTTTTTCAATAGCTCGAATTTAAAATTGATTTTTATGTTTATTTATATATGCATAAATGTCTACTGTAAATGTTTCCGTATATTTTTGATGACCATTTATTCAAACATTCAAGTTATAAAAAAAATGTGTGAAAATCTTCATTCATGTTGTCTTTGATGTAAACTGAAGTTCAAGCACTTAAAATTCAAATATAATTCGGTGTATTTTAACAATATATAACCAGGCACACACACACACACTGTACTTAAACTTCTCTGAACACTTAGGCTTTGAAATCTAAAAAAAAAAAAAAAACTAATAAATCTTAATTAGTTTTTTTTTTTCGTTATTATTTTTATCAAAGTGTAAGAAAATGTTTCAAATGATTTGATGAAGTTTAAATTTATTCATTTTTAGTGGTTGGAAAATTGAAAAGGTTCCAAATTTTAAAGAGTTTGGTGTTTTATTAATTTTTTCGGTATCTTATAATAAAATAATCATGTTTCAAAAACTGAAAGCTTTGATTAAAATAAGAAAAATGAAGCGAAAAAGAATATACTTAAAAAAAAAGATAATTTGTCTAACTATATAAAATAGCAGATTGCACTGACACGCCCCAACTTGTTACAGTTTCAAATTAATATGAAACCAAAAGGGAATTGTAACATATTTTACTTATGCGTTGGGACTTTACAAATCTTTAAAAAAACGAGGTAACAAATTAACACTTCCTGGGGTCTAAAGAAATTTCCCCTCGATTTTTTACGATTGCCCCAAAATGGTCAAAACACGGGGTTCCCTGCGAGCCCTAAAACTCCTGCTGTCTTGCTTCCTCCGTCCCTCATTATCTTTCAAGATGTTAAACCTTAAAAGGGGGAAAAGATTTCAGAAAAATGCGGCTAATCCGCTTTTGAAAACGTTACTTGAAGGCAGAAAAATCCGTGCAGTCCATTTTCGAAGCATCTTTACACTGACGTAATTTTCCGTGCTATCCGATTAAAGAAGTCACTAAGACTTGCATTATTTGCAAGCGATTCAATGCGAAACCTATATCGGTATCAGAAGGACTCTTACCTCGAGACCGGGGGAGAGATGCTGCTATTTTTGAAATTATAGGATTAGATTTGGCAGGACCTCTCATTCTTAAGAATGGGGAGATGAATTGGATTTTGATATTGACCTGTGCAGTCTACAGAGCAATTCATCTTGAATTGTTAACCTCCGTTTCGACTGAAAGTTTCTTGCTTGATTTAAGGAGATTTATAGCAGGCCGAGGCCGACCATCCGTCATTTACTCGGATAACGGCACCAATTTTAAAGGTGCTTATCGACTTTATCAGAAAGTGAACTTAGAAAAATTGAAGAATGTAGAAGAGCTAAATCCAATTTCATGCAAATTCATCCCTCCACAGGCTCCTTGGTGGGGAGGTTTCTGGGGAGATTGATTGGACCCGTGAAGAGGTCTTTAAGAAAAACACTGGGAAAAACTTCCTTGAATCATGAAAAAATGTATACGGTTCTTTGCGATTGTGAAAGTTTAATTATATAACTCCAGGCCATTAACTTATGTTACAGATGACGTCGAAGATTTGGAACCTCTAACTCCAGCAATGTTTTTGCAAGACATTAGAGAAGTTGGTGTGCCGGAGTTAGATCAAATAGATGAAAATAAATTGAATAAAAGATTAGTTTACCGAAATAGAATACAAAAGGATCCTAGGAAACGTTTTCGAGTAGAATATTTAGGTCAAATGAGAGAGATAGAAATATAAAAGGGGAAAATACCTTAAGTGAAGGAGATATTGTTTTGGTGGGAGATGACCACACCAAAAGATTAAACTGGAATTTAGGTAAAATTTTGAAACTCTGCCCTGGCAAAGACAAGAAGGTTGGAGTTGCCCAAGTAAAAACTAAATTTGGCCCTTTTCTGCGTCCAGTGCGAAAATTGTATCTCCTAGAGGTGACGGAGAAAAATAAATCATCTGTACACCCTACGAACTCTCCTTTATTTTCAGATGCTAATGAAGGAAGTCATTTACCCATTAATATAGATCCTGAACTGAGTAAACCCCAGAGGGCGGCAACCTCTTCGATGCAGCCCTGTTCCAGTATTTCTAATGGTGGAGCTGGACTAGAGCCCATAGCTGAGACAAGTGGACACCAGCAGGCAGAAACCTCTTCGATGCAGCCCTGTTCCAGTGTTTCTGATGGGGAAGCCGGAGTGGAGTCGAGACCCTTGAATTGCCAGATATCTTAACTTCTGACGGTGAACTTCAACAGCCGGGACCTCGATGATCTCGTTATGGTAGACTCTTGAAACCTCGAAAAGGATTGAATGACTATTGTGTTGAGTTTTTTATTTTAAAAATTCAAAACTCAATGCGGGGAGTGTCGCGAACGGAGCTAACGAACTTGTAGTTTAACTTGAGTGGCGCTGTAAGCGCATTCCTTTTTTATTTACGTTTGTTAGTAGTAGTAGTGGAGACTGTAATTCGAACGTGAAATGTATCAGTTGTCTATTTTCCTTATCCATTAAATCTTTTTTGCATCAAAAAGGACTCTCATTCTCTTGGTTAAGAGTCTATTTAATCGAATCTTTTAGGTCAAGCTCATCCTGGGCGTTAGAAACGGAAGAATAAGGTAAGTGATACCTTTATTCTTATATTAGAATTTGTGAGATAGAAAATTAATTTTTTCACACCCGTGGTACGGAATTCTTTGACCAAAATACAATGCTTTCTAGAGCGAGTCATTCTAACAGCTTGCCGATGGATGAGAGATTTAAATTCTGCTTTTCATTTCACTGTGTTAACTCTATTTCTTTCGTTGTTATTATTTAAGCGGTGAACTGTTCAAACTATGAACGAAAATAGGGTATACCCTAGTGGCGCTTTAAAACGAAAAATTAAAAAATACAAAGAAAACTTTTCTAAGAAATGTCCGAAAATATCATCTTTTCTTCAACAATCAACAAGTACGACTTATTTGAATTGTAAAAAAGGTAAGACTTTTTTTTTTCATTATTTACTTACTCTGTATAATGGAGTTTATTATTAATCCGACTTTAGTCTTACACGGTTGAAACGTTACATGAAACACCGTGTAAAAACACGCAAAATAGATACTATATTTGTAAGGTAAAAAAGTTATATTCGAAGTTCTTTCAAGCCATGTTTATGAAATTAAGAACGTATTTTAAAAATTGCATACATTTATCATGAATCTTAAATTTATACCTGTTTCAGTAATTAAAATAAAATCAAGAGCCCATACACACACACACATATTGTTTCAGCATAGGACAATATATGATAATATTTGAAATAATAAATTATTCACCTCTACTTGTGTATATAAAGTATTTGTTAGTACTTGAGATAAGTAGAAATTGCTATCTTAAGAGGCCCATGGACTGAAATCGGAAACGATGAAAGCGCCCTCTTCTGGGAGGGGGGATTGAGCGTGTTCAAAGGAACGGCGAAGTACTCATGTCGTAATGATTGAAGGTAAATAGTTCCTTCATAAAAGATAAATTATATGCATTTTTTTCTTAATTTTCATTATGTCCTCGACTTTGAATTAAACATTTTCTTCATGCTATTATTTTTCGAAATTTGGGTTTACTTTATTCCATTTTCCGATAATTATGCTCTGACAGCTGTCATGATGAAAGAAAATGATATCACAGAATCATACTAGCCTCTTTTACAACAGTTGAGAGGGATTCTGTATGTTCCCAAGTGCAATCGGAGCTCGAGACAGGACCCCCAACTTTCCCCTTCTTTTGTTCAAAACTAAAGATAACGAGGTCTTTCTCGTTTGGAGGGGTTCATCAGGGCCGGCGCTAGAAGTGGGCAAGCCGGGGGCGACAACTTTAGGAGGCAGCAAATTGGCTGTAAAATTAACTAGTTTATGAAGAAAATAAACCAAGATTACCCAGGAGTCCCACGAGTCAAAATAAAAATTCAAAGGGAAAAAAAAATTAAAAAGTGCATGCAAAATATTCACGTTTTCAATGGAGAGAGAGTCCTAGAGTTTTTTTTTTAACTATTCATTAGTATTTAAACCCGTGTTTCCCAACACTGGTCCGTTGGGGAAAGGACGATAAAGAAGAATTTCGGCATCCGGTTCCTTTCAACTAATTTCGTACAACTTAACTGCTTTGTATGCGTGAAATCGGGTACTATTGAAAGAGATAGATTTTGGCAGAGATTAGTCTCAACAAAAGTGATGAAAAGCAGGGTCAAGTTCTATGAATGAAAAGAAAGGGGCAGAATGACAATGAGAAAAAGACCCTTTTTTGAAGAAAACTGAGGGAATCATGTCAATTTGACTTCCGAACTAATTCTTTTAGCTTCCTGTCCATTTTTAAGTATGCGTGTTTTCGTAGCTTGAATGTACCGTAATCGTCTTAAAACATTTTCAAATCAAATGAAAAAATATTATTTGCCTCGCGTATAAAAATAACTTCTTTAGTCTCTTATAAAAGACGACAGTAGGTCATTTAAAACAGTGTTCACCAACCTTTTTATTGCCACGCACCGATCAACGTTTGTTAACTTTACCGTGGCCCGCTGAGGGGGAGGATGTTGATTGTTCATATTTTAGACTGTTTTGATTTAATAATTTTAATTTAATTGTGACTTCAGAATAAAATATAGCTACACCAAAAAATGAATATAAAGTGATTTAATAAGGAATATAAAGTGATTTTTATAAAAAGTAGCCCAAACCCAAGAAAAATATACCACAGTTTTTAAAAGAGAAATAATTTAACGTTTCTTGTGCGGACCGGTAGTATTTGATCCACGGACCGGAGGTTGGGGACCACTCATTTAAAATACAAAACATTGAGGAGCTCTTGAGTACATTCATTAATTATTTACCATACATAAAGGATCCTAACAGCAATAGCTCGAAATTGAAACACAACGTTGTTATATTTATCATGATGAATTTGCTTTGAAATAAATGAACTAGTCTATAATTCCTAAATAGTTAATTTATATTGCTTCAAACTGCTAAAAGAATTTTCATAGGAAAAAAAAAAAGTTAATTTTACTTATACAGACAGATTTTTTCTTTTTATTGAATGTAACATGTGAAATAAACTTATAATTTTTCTTATCTATTCTAAGACTGTTAAGATGGCCATCATTGTGTAAGATTAAATTTTAAAATTTTTTTTTTGCATGTTATTGCCATTTTAAGAGGAATTTGCACGATACTTTTTTTAATTAAGATTTTTTACACCAGTCATTCCCAAAGTGGTCTATATAGACCTCCAGGGGTCTATGACGATCTCCAAAGAGTTCACGTCAGCAAAAAGGGTGGTGTAAGTGGAGGTCTATGTGATATTAGCTCTCATTAAGCAAGATCGTGACTTTAATTTTAAAAGAAAACTTAATCAAGTTGTGTGAAACCAAATTTTACTTATAAAGCAGATTTATTTACTAAATTTATTGAGGTTAATTTGCCCGTACAAGGTGACAGCATAAATTTTTTTAAAACAGGAACCATTTCAGCATTTCTTTCCAGAGTTAAACTAAAGAAGTATAATACTGTAGGTCCAGAATTTTCTCAAATTAACCCAGACTATCTGTCAGCACGTTTTAACCTACGTTCAACATTTAACTACCTTTTGAAACCAGGTTTGAGAATGCTTTGACTATGGTAATACCACAGTAGGCAATGAATTTATATGGTCATATTGAAAAAAAATGTCACATGACATGTGACATTTTACAGGAACTGACCGTGATATGCACTAATGAAGATTTTAAAGTTTAGAAACGGGTGGCAGGAATTTGGGCTTTAAAAAGGCAAAACTGTTATTTGAATCGAATTATGGAATATCGTGAGGAAGTTTTTAATTGTTTTTCCTAGTAAGAAGGAGTTTCAGCGCAGTTGCCTATCTCCAAAACAAAAAATGAAACTGGACACTACTAACAGAGGAGATTTAAGGTTAAACCTGACAAGATTGGTACTAAATATTGAAAATTTATTATTGTAGTGCCAGATTCATCCCTCCCATTAAAATCAATTGTGTGTTGTTTGGTCATTTTATTTAACAGTTATTATTAATTAAAAACGCTAAAAAGCATGATTCGTCTGCATTTTTTGTAACAATGAAGACCATGTTTGGCTTAAAATCGATTTACGCCAACTTACGTCATTTTTATAACAATAACGTTGTTATAACAATGCAGGTGAATATTGAGTTGAATGTTTTTAATTAATATCTTTTTAACTAATTGCGATATCGAACCGAATTGTGAATCTAAACCATTCTCGAATTCACTGGAACTGACATAAAAATTTCATCAAAATTGGTCCAGCCATTTAGGAGGAGTTTAGTCACATACACATGCACAGAAGATTTATATATATATAAAGATTAACTTTTAATTTAATTAATTAACCTATGCTTTTTAAACTTTTAACTCTATACTTCATTAGTTATAAATTTAATTCTTTTAAAGTAGTAATAGTAGTACTAGCTATCAAAAAGACATTTAAGTTTAAAAATTTGCAAAAATTCAATAATAATTAAGCAGGGGTCTACCCCATACCGAAAAACATGGCAAGGGGTCTATGACACAAAACAGTTTGGGAACCTCTGTTTTACACAGACAGTTTGAAGGAATATTTAATGCAGTCTAATTATGTGTATAATTTTTTATATATATTATGTATATAATTAATATGTATAGTTAATTATAAAAATACATAAAAAATATATATCTTTAAAATTTTGTAAAACATTCTGTATGCTACTAATAAAGTTCAAAATGCATATTTTGAAAATTTAAAAAATAGGATAATAAATTATTTGCAGTTTAATCTGGGAAAAATTTCAAGAAAATATTTAAAAGACTTGAAGATTTTAAACCAAAAAATACAAATATTTAAAAAAAAAAAATACAAATATTTAACTCAATGCAAAAATTTCCTTTAGAAAAATTGCAAAATTCCAGGCGTGAATTTTAAATTTCGAAAGACGATTACTAAATAGATAATTGATTTTAATATATAGTGATATCGAACTAACATAGAATTAACAGCCCTAATAAGCAAACAACGACTTTAAGCCTGAATAATTTCCAAAGCCTTTTTAAAATTAAGTTTCAATCTTATTAAAATATGTTTTATTTGTGACTAGCTGCATGGCCCGGCGTTGCACGGGCTTTCTCTACTTTTATAAATTTTCCCTTCCCTTCACAAAATCAGCACTTCCATTATTCTTTTTCGAAACTTTGACTTTTTTGTTTCTTTCCCCTCTGCTTAAGCCTGGGCTTTCACCGAGTGTGTAACTTAATTTCCTCTTTCCTTCATGACGCCAGCACTTTTGTGCAGGTGTGTGCGCATACGATGAGAGTGACTGCTATAATAATGTCATTAAAATTCCCTTTTTCGAAATTTTTTTAACTTCTTTCCCCTTCAGTTACCCCCTGCATTGCATGAACATTTTTGAATGTATAACATATTGTCATGGAAATTCCCCTTCTCCTCTAGCTGTTAGCACTTCCTGTTGTGTGTGCATGATTTCTATAATAACGTCATGACAATTCCCTTTTTCGAAATTTCTTCCACAGCTTTCCATTGTCAGATACATTTCTTTTATCTGTCTATTGAATGGCGTTACAGTGGCTTTTTTTAGTGTAGAACTATTCCCCCCCCATTATTTATAAATGATGAATTAATAAATCTTACTGATAGCTATTGAAATGATTTTTTTTTATTGTTTGAATGTTTGATAAAACATATGTAAGCATAAAAAAACAATATACATATATATATGGTGAAAAGCCTATATTTCTAGTTTACATTCACTAAAAAAAAACATTCAAAAACAAAAGAATACTGTCTGCTAAAATATTTTATTATAATTTTGTAGTTTTTCATTCCACTGTGTTTAGTAAATCATTTAAACATGCATATGGCAAAAAAAAAAGTATATTATACAAAACTATCATATTCATTATTTTAACAATAATTGTTTTCTTAGAGCTTAAAATAATAAAAGGGGTTTGGTATTTTCATTTACTCAATCAATCTTTACATAACAATTTCCTTTTCAGGTTATGAAATAAAAAAAAAAACTGATTAAAAATGTTCATTCAGCAATTAGTTGTGACATATCGTTATATTAAAAAAGACTGTAAAATAATTAAATCAATAATAAGATATATATTTTACTTTTATTATATTAATTATAAAACATTTTTTCTATATTTGGTCTCAAATTAAATAATAATTTAACAAAAACAAATGTTTCAATTTAAATGAGAAAATTAGCATGCTATAAAGTAAACAGAAATTAATGAATGTAAATAGAAATAAAAATTATATCAGAAAAGTAATAGCAGTAGTGAGTTTCTGCTATTGAAGTATGGGTGAAATAACCTGAAATAGATAAACCAAAAGAAAAAATTAATGATAATAAACATTTACAAAATAATATCATAAATAAGAAATATTAGGAAGCCATCAACAGGAAAAAAATTAAATTAGTATTATATGAGGAATGGAGTAATACTATCTAACATCTCTGTAATATACCTAATATAAAATATTAGATATAATTCAATACTAAAAAAAATTAAGTTAGTGTGAAATAAAATAAAAAATCTAACTAAAATAGGTCCCTGTTGAAATAATCTAAAATTAACAAGAATACTGAATGATACAAACAATAAAACATGTTGCTAAAAAATTAATTATTCAAATAATACTTTTTTGCAATATTTCTATTAGCAATTGTAATTCTATTACAAAGAGCACAAACAAATGAGTACATACAATCATAAATAACTATAGTGATAACTGAAATATATGGGCAGTATGATAATATATAAAATATGTATACGATCCACAAAAAACTACATGAGGATAAGATTATCACAGAAGCAACATTAAACCATCAGATGTAAAATCACATCAACACTGAATTTTAAAGAAATCCAAAAGGAGATATGAGAAAATCTTTTCAAGGTGCATATTTTTTCAGCTAACACTTTTTTGATCCCAAATGATTGATTTATATATTTCAAGATTGTCAGAAACAAAGTTAAGTTGAGACAAAAAAATCAGGTCAACTTGTTTCAAGGTCAGCAAATATATCATAGCTGTATCCTAGATCAGCAAATAGATTTTTGTTAAAAAAAAATTTCTGATTTTTTTCCATTTAAAGCAAAGATGAGATCTTATCGGTCATAGAGATCATAAGGCCATAAACAGTGACATACAAAAAAACATGGTTCACAATATTACCAATTTGTCGATAGCAATTAGTTTGAATTAAGCGTCATTTTCTTTCTGTTATACTTCAAGCAATATTTTTCTACAAAGATGAAAACATTGAATTAGCTGATGAAAGAAGAATAGCAAAAATCTTTATTTTCAATGACAGAAAATATTATAGCAATGTATTGATATGTAAAAAAGGTATACAATGCATGTGTATAATTAGCTAAAAACTACATGAAGAACAGATATTGTCAGAAGGAACACTAAGCAATGATGCCACAAACAGTTTTGAACAACAAAATAACAGAAAATCTTACCTACCGTAAAATCCGGCATATAACGCCCACTTTCAGCATAAAAAATTAAATTGAAATTTAGGGGTTCAAGAGCTTTAAAAACAAAACAAAAAAAGAGATGAGTATAGAAAAGAATTTTGACTTCTAGAAATATCGAAATACTGTTTATTTAAAAGAAATGACACTTTTTATGAACTCAAAAGAGTTGTAATTCTATATAGATGTATACTATTTTTTTCTATACCTTGAAATAATACCTGAAATAAATTATTTCAAAACATGAGCATTGCATACGTACATTTCAGGTCTCTTCGTACAAAAGAGGGTGTGCGTTATATGGCGAGCATAACAAACATTAAAAAATGCAGCTCAAAAGTATAGGTGAGCATTATACGCCCGATTTTATCGTAATCTGATATTTTTCATTGCATTGTTTTTTTTAGCGCGAAATTGTTCGATATCGTCCCTTTTTTTATTCATTTCACCATTGGAATGCAAGTCTAAATAACTATGCATATCTTTTATGATATTCAACATTGATCAGCATCTGCTGATGAAGGAAGAAAAACAATAATCTTTTTTTTCAACCAAAGAAAATGTCATAGAAATGTACATTCATTAAATCTTTAAAAATATAAAAGAAAACAGATTGTGAAGGAAAGTTAAATCATAATGCGACACAACAAAAATTGCATTAACTCTGAATTATAAAGTGCAAAAAAGAATTACTTTTTTGAGCATTCAATTTCATACACAGTCTGATTTTGATGAAATTACCATAAACCACTCAGAAAATCTTAGACGTAAATAAAACTTTGCAGTAGCATTTGTATTCTTACCTATTAGTATCACTGCATTTAAATTGGCTCCAGGCGAACTGTGCTATTTCCCACCAAAATCTTACAAATCTTTTTTGTTTCATATAAAAATCTTTGTTGTTTTGATATCAAGGAATGATTCATGTGGCGCCAATTTGGATGTGGTGACAGTAATAGGTTAATACCTAAAAATTTAACTTAAATCACGATATCTAAAATCTTATAATCCTAATAAGTTTTGCATTGAGTTCCATTTTCTTTTTGTTATCCTATTATAATTGCAAAAGTTTGTATATATGGATGTTTGTTACTCTTTCATGCAAAAGCAACTGAACAGATTTCAATGAAACTTTACAATAATATAGCTTATACAATAATATAATTTTTCTTGCTTATTGTAGTTTTAATTATATGATACCGTGACTCAAGTTTTTAAATCAAAAAATGATTTGTGAAGCTTTTTGTAAACAGAAGCTTAGATAATGTGGTACTTATGTATTAGCATCACCACAGCAAAATTGGTGCCATGCCAATCACACCTTGATACCAAAGCAACAATGATTCCAACATATTTTATATAAAATCAGTCAGTTTTTGGCGATAAATGGCGCGATTCATGAGGCGTCAATTTGGCTGCAGTGACGATTGTATGTAAATACTGATAATAATTACTTATTCTTTAACACAAATATCAGTGGATTATTTTAGACAGTGAAATTCACTTCTTACTTGCTTTTATTCTTATGTTCAAAAATAATAATAATCTGTTACAAAAAAACTTTATTGCTTTTCTTTGTTCATCGACAAATTCTAAATCTTGCTTATTGTAACAATAAAGTTGAAAATCCTAGCTAGCAATATAACAAAAAGAGAATATAGTAATAAATAAATTTTTCTATGCACATTTTTTTTAATGATTTTATTATGCACACGTTTGGTAGTAACAAATTGATCCTTATATCAAAATAAATACTTTTATCACTTCTGGACCGTAATAATAAAATTTAGTTTGGATGTTTCTTTTGTTGAATTGAAATCCACCAAGAATGCTCTGGAGGAATTGATGTTAAAAATTTCGTTTGGGCTCTATTAGATTTAGACTTGAAATTTAGCACATATATTTATTTTACGAAGTAGAGATCCATTTAAAGTTGCTTTTGTGGAAATTCACTTGATTATTGAGTTAAGCGACCGCAAAAAATCTTTCTACTTCTATTTTAGATATTATTAAAAATTTTTAATTCTGATCTTTTTACATCAAGAGGCGAGAGTTATAGCTATAAATATATTTTTCAATACAATCAAATTCTTAATGCAAGATATGAAAAATTTATGAATATGGAAACAGTATTATACAACATCGTGAAATACACAATGAAGCGGGTGGAAAATGGCTAGTCAGCTATAATTTTGTACTATTTTGCAACTGATGAAACATGGAATTAGCCAATAAAAGAAGAACAATATGCTTTTCCAGACCAAATTGTCACGCTATTAGGTTGGAAGTAGGTAAGACATAAAGTTAAAGTGTACCAATATTCAGGCAATGATTTCATTTCAAGCTTTACTTACTTTGGGGCTTACTACCTTGATATCAAAATCAGATAAATTGTAGCCAAAGCACAACCCTAGATTGATAATACAAAAAAACATGTAAAAAAAATCTTGTATGTGAAAAAAAAATTTAACTTAAATCACACAATATTGGCAATCTGTTAATCCCAATTAGTTTTAATTGTCATTTCTTTCAGTTACATTTTTCTACTTTTTTGTTACAATGGAATTTGACAATAGAGGAAAAGGGTACTTACGTATTGGCATCACTTCAGCAAAATTTGGGATATCAAAACAATAGATTCTTAAGTGTTTTATATGAAAAAGAAAAAAAAATCAGTCAAATTTTTGTGAAAAAAAGTGCCACTTTGGCTGTGGCGATAAAAATATGGATGGAATGGCAGGAAATGTTGGTATTTGCGTTTTATTGCACCAATGTGAACATTCAAAATAACTCTCCAAGTTAGTAGCTTTGATCTTTGCTTAGAATAAACTTGTGTTTGCAAATGTTTTTATTAAAGTTAAAAACATTTTTAAGGGATTAATTTTTAAGTTAAAATTTCCAAATTTCACTCATTGGTAACTTCTTTTTTTTTTTTTTAAAAAAAAAGTACTGCATTAATGAATTCTTGAAAAAAGGGTCTTATTTCAGCAATAATCTGCTTTTCCATTAGTTTAATTTATCACTATATTCTCTTTTTGTTATACTGCTAGCTAGGATTTTCAACTTTATTGTTACAATAAGCAAGATTTAGAATTTGTCGTTGAACAAAGAAAAGCAATGAAGTTTTTTGTAACAGATTATTATTATTTTTGAACATAAGAATAAAAGCAGGTAAGAAGTGAATTTCATTGTCAAAAATAATCCATTGATATTTGTGTTAAAGAATAAGTAATTATTATCAGTATTTACGTATAATCGTCATTGCAGCCAAATGGTATGAAGGTGTGATTCGCATGGCACCAATTTCCCTGTGGTGATGCTAATACACAAGTACCACATTATCAAAGCTTCTATTTACAAAAAGCTTCACAAATCATTTTTTGACTTGAAAACTTGAGTTACGGTATCATATAATTTAAACTATAATAAGCAAGAAAAAAATTACAGTTTAGAAAATAAACAAACATAAAACTGGGACACAAAAATATAAATTATAGTATTAATTTAATACAAAACAATTAATATCCTAAGACATGGGAAATCTAATGTTATCATATTTGTGTTGCAAATCCAAAAAATGAAATTTAGAAAGAACATTTTTTTTTATGACAACTTTTTCGAAAAACGAATGTAATTCCACCACAAAGAGTTTAAAAAACTATAGATAAATATATTAACAATAAAAATGTGCCAAAATACCCCAAAAAACTGCTCTTAACATTAATTTTTGCAAAGTTGACTTGACATGTCTGATGACATCATATCTCCATTTAGCTGAAGAATCGCTTCAAAATTGAATTTTAAAAAAAATCTAAAGCGAATCTCGAAAAAAAACTCTTCGAGGTGTTCAGGATAATGACCTACAGCTTCTACATGCGAAGTTTCAAACTTCTGGGTTTCTTAGTTATGGCGGTACAGCTGAAACACACAAACTGTTTGTTTTATTGGTATACACATATAGATGATGTTGAATAAAAATATGTGCAATTCATTAATAATTTGGTGCATCGCAAAATGTATTAACTTATATTGCTTCTTTTATTAAATTCATGTATGTACATTTGTTTTCTATTGATTACACAGTGAAACCTAACTTCCAGGGAAAGGCCCTAGGTGCAGCAGTTGGTGGTCAAAAGAGAATCAAATAAGAGAAACAAACAAAAATAATAGTCCAACAGCATATATAGAAAGAAAAATCGTTCATTGTGTCCCTGTAGCACAATGAATAAAATTGAGCTTATTTTGCAAACATAATATATTTTAAAGAGGGTAGAGCTATTGCAGAGCAGTGTACCCAAAATTTGAAAATAGTTTTTTAATGAGTGTTCATATTGCAATTTTGCTTCACAGAAAAAAATGACTTTACAAAAACATATATATGAATGCAAAAGAGAAAATTAACATGCTAAAAAGATAAATAGAAATTAAAGAATGAAAATATAAACAAAAATTATAACAGAAAAGCAATAACAGTAAGTATGTTTCAGCTATGGGAACTATGAGTGAAATAATCTGAAATAAATTAAAAGAAAAACATATGTCATAAACCATTTCCCTAAATTATTATCATAAATAACATATATTAGGAAGCCTTCAACTGGAAAAAAATAAAATTAGTACAAACTAAAATTTTAAAAAATAGATAAAATAAGCCTACATTGTAATGAAGTATTAAATTAATATTATACGACGAAAAAGGATAATATTCTTTCTAACATCTATATTGCATTTAATATGAAATTTAGATGTAATACAATAGTGAAATAATTAAATTAGTAAGAACCAAAATAAAAAAAACTATATAAAACAGACTGATGTTGAAAAAATAATTTAAATCAAAGGGTTATCTACAAAAGAAAAATTAAGCCCTAATTTTGATGGAAATTTTTAAGTATAAAAAATTTAAACATGAATAAAATAAACAAATAAATATGAAGTAACCTAGAGAATATAGTAGAATATTATAACATTAATTAAATTACATTTTTTTTTGGAAATTACGCAAAAGGATAAAATACGTTGAATGTAAAAAAGGGTTCGGAATAATCAAATGGACAAGCAAAACAAATGAGACTGTTGCCAAAACAACTAACTAAAAACCCAGTTGTTGAAGAAAAAAATGGAAAAATCGTTTAAAAAATTTAATTTTACAAAATCTAAAGCGAATTTCGAAAAAAACTCTTCGTAGTGCACATCATCAGGACCTAGAATAATTATGTGCCAAATTTCATACTTCTGGGTTGCTTAGTTTCGGCAGTAGAGGTGAAACACACACACTTAAAGTCTACTTCATTAATATAGATTAATACATAAAAAAGCTTTAATTCTCAATTGTTTAAATGCAACGAATACAAATATAAAATACTTGGAATTCTTATCTCAATATCTTATTAAAATAGTTTCAGAACATAACCACTCATCCAAGACATAAACAAGAGGATCTTAATCAGTGTTCTGTAGAACATTGGTGCACTAAAAATTAAAATGTTGGGTGTTTTCAGTCTGCAATTGTTTATATATATATATATATATATATTTACTGTTTCCTTTTACTACTATATTTCTCAAAAATCCTTTAAAATGTATTTTTCGTGATTGTGAAAAGGTTTAAAAGCGTTAGTATGTATTAAAAAAAATCTAGTAATGATAGGTTCCAATGTATAGCAATACTTAAAATCTTTAAAAAAGGCTACAATAAGAATGTAAAAATTATATGACAGAAATAAAAAGCAACAGAAAAAGGAGTTATTTAAAGTTTTATTCTTACAGAACATTAATTAATGTGAAAGAATATAGGTACTTTTGGGGGGGGGTGTTACTTGTATAAAATTATTTAATTAAAATGGAAGCAAAATGTGCATTACAGAAATAAAAATATGATGAACACAATTTATAAAGTAGATAAGTGATTTCGAACAAAATCATTGGGAAAGCCGAAAAGATGCATTAAAACCTCTAAGGTATCTAGTAGGAGGGATATACGATGCTTTACTTGCTGTCTGTAATAATCCAGAGATTGACAACTCTATAAACACTTCTGGACTATTAAGTTGTGTTAAAACATTTAAGCTCTTATGCTGCATTGTAATTTGGTACAAAATCTTAAATTGTATCAATCCTATAAGCAAGCTCTTGCAGACAAAAAGACTATGATTTACCATTTGCAATGGAGCTTTAGAAAAATTGAAAATATTTTTTCAAGGATCTTAGATCTGACACAGCCTTTAATGAAATGATTTGCGATGCTCGAGAACTCGCCGACGAAATTGACATACTGGTTTATTTTGAGCTCACCCAGCCCCATCATAGAGTTCGAAGAAGGAATGTTAATTTCGACTATGAGGCACGAGATGATCCGATAGAAGATCCTACTTAAAAATATAAGGCAGAGTTTTATTTTTTTACATTAGATAAAGCTATCAATGCACTTGAATCCAGGTTTGATTTGATCAGTACCCACAGCAACTATTTCCAGTTTTTATACAATGTTTGTGATTTAAAAGATACTCCTCGAAACAACGGACTAAACTATTGTAAAGATCTAGAAACAGTGTTAACTGATGGGAATTCATCAGATATAAACGCGCTGGACCTGACAGACAAGATAGTAGCGGTTTTGGCTTTGCTAAATTAAAAAATAAGCCCTATCGAGATTTTAAAATTTATATCGAATCTGGATTTTGCTCCAAATCTCGGTATAGTTTTACGGCTATTGCTTATTCTCCCGTTAAATGTGGCAAAAGGAGAAAGGAGTTTATCCAAATTAAGATTAATTAAAAAAATTTTGCGCTCCACAACTACCGAGGATCGGCTAAACGGCTTGACAACAATAGCCATTGAACATGAATTGGCTGAAGAAATTAATGTTTAAGAAATTATAAAAAAAAAAAAAAAAATCTCAGAATTAAAAGTGAGAAAGAAACACTTTTATGTTTTTAACTCTCGGTTTAAATGTATTTTTAATATGTAATTAAGTTTTAATATTCAGTGGTTCTATAATTTGTTATAGTATTTTTTTAATATTTGTATTTTATAACTATACACTAGACACTTTCTACTGTGCAACCCTAATTTTAATTTAGTGCTAAAAACATAAATTAGTATTTTTTGGTAATCAAAACTTCAACAATATTGATAGCAATTTTTTTGCTCACGTTTTATTTTACCAGTAAGCGTGGGAAGGGTTTAGGTTATCTCTTTTAATTTTTGTTATAAACGGGCGGCATTTTACCTCTTTGCCCGGGGCGGCGAAACTGCTAGCACCGGCCATGGATCCATTTTACAATCAACAGCTGTAACACTGTTTAATTCACAACTGACCCCTTTTTTACTGCCCACCCTATCGTTCATGTACATGAAAACTGTTGAACATATAAGTTATAACAAAGAACTACTTTTTTCTCTGTTTCTTTTCTGTTTGAGGTTAGTAAATTTAGGCTTCTCTCTCTTCATTTTTTAATTCAATCATTTTATTTGTTAGATCTACAATGGCAATTAAATATCTTCTATCGATACGAAATAAGGAATATTCCGAATTTTGTACAGTAATTAATTTTATAAAAAGTTAGCCTAGTAAAAGTTAGTTAAGGCAGAAACCTTTATATATATATATATATGTATTTATATATATTCAAAACAATTTGCTGTGATATTTTCAGTATTAAATTGCATCAACCCCCTTTTTTAAACAGTTTAATGACAAGAGAAATTTATAAGAATAATGGAATGAATAGTATAATGCGGGGTGACCAACCTTTTTGGAAAGAGTGCCACGATTTGTGATAAAAAAATATATATAGATATGCGTGCCACTTCCAACAAACGAATATGGAAAATTGAAAAAGTATTACTTATAAGCTTATTATGGGATTTTTATGGAAATAGTATATTTTTTAATGCAAGTCTGTGTAGTCAAACTTTAAAAATAATATAATAAATGAGGTGAAAGTATAAATTTAACTTTTATTGTTGATAAACTTTTTACAAGTTCAATCAGTTAGGATAGGTACAAAATAAAAATGTGTAACTTGAATCAAATAAATAAATTTTGATTAAATTCAAAATAATTATTAAACACTCAGTATCTATTTAATACGGCTTTTGAACTGCAACTTTTTTTTTACCAAGTGATCTATATTAGGATTAGCTCTTAGAGAAGCTAACAAAATTACATTATTATAGGTACACATTAGCTAGTTTTTAGTGATATTTATTTTATTATGTGCATCGCAGAAAAAATTTATTCATTCACAAGGATATTTTGAGGTTTATTGTCTGAGACAACCCACTTCAATAAAATTGTAAAAAATGGTTTTGAGGTTTTTAAGTTTTCAGTAAACACATTCACATGCTACTAATACAACTCCACCATGCCTCACTGTGGCATGCATGCCACGGGTTGGTAAAAAAAAATCGAATGAAACTGTGGTAAAGGAAGCTGTATTTGCAATAGTTTTCGTTTTAAAACTATTGTACACGAGATTTCAATTTTAATTAACATTCCCCCCAATCATACTAATTTTTTTTCTTATTTATCATACTAATGTGATATCTTTAATATCCCAAACAGAAACCAGCAATATATTTTTATAAATAACAATAAAAATAATATAAATCAGCATTTAAAACCGCAGTGGCATAGATACCATAATGGCTAAAAACGTGAGATTCTCAAGTTCAAAAAAGGTCATGAAGAATGCAAAGAAGCTGTAAACTCAAGTGTCATTCTCGCTATCCGATTTTGGCTTAGAACAAGGATGGCCAACCCAAATGGCCTTACAGGCCACTTTGGAAAAACATTATAATTCTGCGGGCTGAATATTAAAAATTATATATCTTTATATTATATTTAGACCCATTACACTTATTGGAGTGAAAATTTAAAACGAAATGAATTACTGTCATTATTTTTCATCTATACAAGCATAGGTAAGTTAATAAGAATTATTCAATGATCCAATATGCCTGACTCTAACAATAGGCAGCGTGATGAAGTTACAGGAATCAAGCATGATGCTAAATACAAATAGTCGCTGCAATGCAATACTGCTCTTTTCTAAGATTGTATTAAAACAGAAGTAATGCGATAAAATAGAAACAGTTATGGAATATATTTGTTACAAAACACCACATTAGAAAAACAAAAATATTGCACAAAATAATCGTATTTTGTAATGAATCTCGTGGGCTGCAAAATTATTCAAGGCCGGCTGCGGGTTGGCCACCCTTGGCTTAGAATTATGAAGTCTGTGTCCCAAATAACATATTATATTACTCTAGATCAGTGGTATTCAAACTTTTTCAACTCATGGAACGCTTTGAACTTGAAGGTGTTTTTGAGGAACCCCTAGAACAAAGAAAGTGATTTTGTGGACCCCCACACATTCTTAGAAGAATATATCTCAAAATAATATTTAAATTAGATCAACATGTTATAGGTACTTATGTAAAGGCAATGAAAAAAAGTATTACATTTATCATTAAAAACTTCTAATCTAATTTTTTAATATAATTTACCCATTAATAATGTTAATTTGCGATCCTAGTGCCACCTACCCATGCTTTACATTTAGTAACTGGGATAGATACTTGCTCTTTTTTTCACACAAACTGTCAAAGTCTAGGTCTATTGAGATTAAATGCAATCAATCACATTGCATATTCTGAGTTTTAATTTGTTTTTGTAGCCACTCACAATGAAAAATATATTTCACTTAATCATAATTTTCTGAATGGCATTAAAATGTTTATAGCTGTGTAAGATATACTGTGTATTTTCCATGAGAGAGTTTCTTATATAAAATTTAGGAATTGTTCTTGCTTAAATTTAGATTTTAACATCGAATTTGTTGATATGCCGATAAGTTCTTTCCTCGCCATCATTATAGGTGCTTTTTTCCACAAATAGAAAAAGGTGCCTTTTCGATTAGAAAACTATTTAGTTTTGCTAGATATTGTGCTAACGATTATTAAATTATCTTGTGGAACCCAAGGTAGTAAAAACAATAGAATATTCACAATCTAGTAGGAAGTATATATATACAAAGCTAAAATTTTTGAATATTCTTTTGTTATATTATAAAAAAAGTTTTAAAAGTGTTGCAAAATAAAATTATTATATATAAATAAAATTTTCAGTTTTAATGAATAAGATGAGCTTTAGATACCTGTAACTATATAAATTTCATAGAGGGCGTGAATCCATTTTGCATACATATTTATAAGTTTCTCTTCAACTTTTTATTGTGACCCGTGGAACCCGGGGTTCCGTGGAACACAGTTTGAATTGAGGAACCTTACGAGCTACAAGGAATTTGGGGGAATCCCATTCCATTATTAGAAAAATATATTCTGAAACAATATTTAATGTTAATCAACTTGCTATAGGTACTTTATGTATTGTATTTGTTATAAAAAAAAATTAATATTATTTTAATATAATTCAGCATTAATAATAAACTATGCCTCCGGTGTCACCCACCTACGTATTATACTTTGTAATTGGGATATGTTTGCATTTTTTTTTTCATTCAATCGCAAATTGTTTGCAATTGAGTCTATGCAAATTATATTTGCAGTCACATTCCATATTGCATGTCTAATTTGTTTTGACACCTTCTTTGTGTTTCCCCTTACATTGAGAAACACATTGTTCTGGTTGGTATTAAAATTTTTAGAACTGAGTGAAAAGTCTTGTGCATTCTGCATGAATTTATAACCCAAAACTAAGGAGCCATTCTTTGCTTAATTTTAGATTTTAATGACAAATCTGTTGAATGTCAATACGTTGTTCCTTCTTCTTAGTTAGCAAATTTTTTCATTTACCTTTTATTACATTATAATAAAAGTTCAAACCCCAATTTTGATAAAAAAATAAATAATAATAAACTGGGAGTAGTCAGGGCCCCCAATCTCTTGAGAGGATTTTTGTTGTTTGATGGCTATTTTGAATCCTACCATGCTGCAAAGGCGCTATACATTTATAACGATTCATTTCTTCATTCAAGTCTTCAACGATTTCGGGAATTGATTCCAGGCCCTACGGCACAACAGTCAGCGTCACTAACAGCTATACAGTATAGGGGGCAAAAATTCTTACAAAAAAGCATCAAAGAATAGCTTTTTTATAAAAAATTATAATACATTTTCATTTAATTTAGTAAAATTGAAAAATTATTTAATAAAATAAATATTTATATTTGTTGCGTTAGTTACAGTGATTATGAAATTGATAAGCAATTTCAGGCCAAATACTAAAAAATACAATTGTATCAATACATACAGTCTATTACTATATTAATTGAAATGGAACTATTATACAATTACAATCTATGTTTCTGAAATCTTGTTTATATTTGTAAAATTATAAAAGTAAAATAAATCTTATAAAATGTATTCTCCCTAATTTTCTGACAATATTTTTAGTTAAATAATTTTTGTAAAATTTTTAGAATGCATTTTTTTAGCATAAAAGAAAATCCTTTTTTTGAAAGGGATCACTACTGTTAAAAAGTTTGGAAACTTCTGCCTAGAGTTTCTCAATAATACAAACAAAGTGCATGACAATAATACCAACAAAAAGGCCCATGATGTAGAGAGTTTGATAGATATTAAATTTGTAGAGGCTCAGTCTTGTTGGTAGGGTGGGGATAGAAAAGGGAAAACTCAAGTGACATCCTCATCATTAATCTGTAGTGAAGAATAAAATGTATTTGCATATAAAATGAATGCCTTATGTTTTCCTTTTCTCTGAGAAATTTTCTCTTACTCTCTTGATGTCAGAACTTCCTGGTGATTTCGATATTTATGTCATGAAAATTGTCTTTTTCTTTTTGTCCTTCGCTTCTTTCCTTTCTCAAAGAGAAACACAAACTTGCTTTATAAGTACAAAAGCAAATACATCACTATTATTATTAATATATTTGAAATATAGAATGCCTCGAAGAGAAAAGTATCATAGAAGACATAAGCAATGGTACAAGAGAGAATGTATATTCATATTTAGAATAACCAATACCAAAAATCTTTAAGTATATCATAGTTAACAAATAATTTTAACTAAAATTAATGAGCCAAAAAGAGAGGAGGAAAATCAAAATTTTCTCTCCTGTAGTTCACATTTTACCTTATGGTTAAATTTTAAAAAATTACCAATTACCGTAAAATCCGGCATATAATGCGCATTTTTAGCACAAAAAATAACAACGAAATTTAAGGGGGTGCATTATACGCCGGGTATAAGAAATGATAGCTTTAAAAATAAAAAAAGAAATGAGCACAAAAAAATTAGACTTCCACTTAGGTTTGGAATGCTGTTTATTTAAAAGAAATGACATACTTAATGAACTTAAGGGTTGTATATATATATAGTTCTAGAAGTACACTACTTAAGATAAAAAAAAAGAACCTAACTTTTCAAAAACCTAAGATAATACCTCGAATAATCCATTTCAAAACATAAAGCATTGTATATGTACAATTTAAGTTCTTTCGTAGAAAACGGGGTGCGCTTCATACCGCGAATATACATAAAAGTTAAAAAATGCA
Source organism: Trichonephila clavipes (assembly GCA_019973935.1). Taxonomy (NCBI): domain Eukaryota; kingdom Metazoa; phylum Arthropoda; class Arachnida; order Araneae; family Nephilidae; genus Trichonephila; species Trichonephila clavipes. The sequence continues at coordinate 23,042 of BMAU01021025.1, read as the reverse complement.
GCTTGAAAGTATAGATGAGCGTTATACACTGGATATTTTACAGTATTTAAAATCCTCTAATCCTTATATCTAAATAATACACACTGCTCACTTTAGTGATTAATAAAGCTTGTTTAGAGTAATTTTATAAATATTTTTCAGCTAAAATAATATAAAAAAGATAGTTCCCCCCTCACATTGCATATGTTGTACTTTTTTTAGAAACTGCAAATAACTGCAGATATTTATGTAAGAAACTAGTCCGAACTTTCCTAGGAATGAAGGGACTTTAAGTACATGTTTCTTTCTTCCTTTTTCCCCCCTTTTCACATAACCTCTTTTAACCCCCTACAATTTCTAAGAAAACTACATTTCTCGTTCACAACCCACAAAATGAGTCATAAATCACCATTCGTCAATGGAACATACTGGGAAATTTCATGCATCCTTCAGCAAGAAGGCAAATTTGCAAGTTTACTTTCCCCCTCTTTCTAAATGTGCAAAGCTTACTTAATAATTACAAAAAAAAAAATTAATTTAAAAATTTTAAAGTATGAGCGTTTGAAAGATCATAAAAAAAGGAAATTATTCCTGTTCTTACTTTTTTTATCCGATAATTTAAAATATTTTTATGATCGTTTTAATGCACTAGATATGAATTTTCATATCTTTAAATAATACTTAAAAATACTTAGAATTTTTTTTTAAAAAAATCGGAAAAAATGGAAGAATTTATTTTTTTTTTTGCTTTTTTCAATGCATTTTATTCCATGCAATTGAAAGCAATACCCTAGATGTAAATATACGAGAAAGGAATTCCATAGGATTCACATTACGCTTGAGATTTCACGGTGGTGTGTCAACAGGACCCTTAAGTTTCAAGACCTATCATACCTTCAATGCTGAAATCCAATAAAGGTTCTCAAGTTATAATAGTGTTTTGAGAAAATGAACTGCCTTTTAAAAAATATGTTGCGGTTTTCATTTTTCTTTAATCACATGCACAGATAAATTTTTTCTTTATTTATATAGCTGTTTTGTTTGTTTTTTTTTCAATTAAGTTGAAAAGTAACATGTTAAAAAAAATTAGAACATTGCAGGTATTATTATTTTTAGTTTTATGTCTTTACAAACAATTTTTTCTTTTTTTGAAAATGTGTTTTTTTTTTTCCTGTTCAAGATAGAATCTGGAAACTTTTGTGGATACTCGCCTTTAAAAGTTAGCACATGGAAAAAGTGATGTAAAAGCTTTTATAGAAGTTAGTAGATGGAATTAGGTCTGAAAGCTCTAGTTTTTTTTTTTTTTAATGTTAAAGTTAATATTTTAAAATTTTTCCCGTTTTTTTCCAGGTTAAGATATATTTTGAATTACATACTAATTTTTGTTCCTAATAATTTAAGAAAAAAATCACTTAAAATAAATAAATTTAAGAAGTACTTTATAAAAGATCAAAAAACTTTACAACATTATGTTTTTAAAATAATGGCTTGACAAACTGACTTCTTATTTTGAGAATCAATTTAATATTATAATCTGAAAATAAACCATAAATTACTTTTAATATTACTGCCTCCAAAAAGTTTTTTGAAAAAGGGTACTGTGTAGCCTTTAGATAAAAAAGTGTAATTTGTTATATTTTTATATATTGTAACATATAAAGTCATGTTATAGGTAAGAATATTCATGAATGAATAAGAGCATTCCTGTTACATATAAGAATGTTTCACAATATATAGAATCAATCTGCATGAATAACACTTGGGTTATGTGTATTTCCTATGTTTGCTAATTGTGTTCGAATCAACTTACAATGCCAGTTAACAAATAACCGAAAAATAATTTAAGAATAAAAATGCATAAATTAGAATATTTGTGCATATTAGAACATTCACATTAAAAATATGAATATTTATAGACTTCTATATTTAATTTCTCACAATGTCTTAATTTCAATGAGAAACAATTAGAGATTTAATAGGACTCAAATGATTATTTTTGTAGGTTGGGTGATGACCCAGAATATAAAGCAATTTAATTTTATTATATTGAATTTAATTATATTAATTTTAGAATCTTCTGAAGCACATGGTCTATTAGAGTCTACAGAAGTAGAATATAAGAAATATTCTAAGGAATGTGAAGAATCACTTACTATATCTTCTTCAGATAAGAGGTAATTTTGGTGACATCCGTACAGAATCCGAAAGAAAAATAATTTTCAAACTGGGCACATTTAAGCCTCAAGGACCATTTACAAAGGATCCAGTATCAAACCAATGCTTTTCACATTTTCATTATTCATATTTGAATAAGGCCAGTATAAAAATATTAAGACCATAGCTGTGTTATTTAGTTATTTTAAACAAACCATATTGCCACTTCTATTGGTTGTTAGCAGATCGTCAATGCAAATCGTATTCCTCAGCATGGGTTCATGTTGTTTCCGTTAGAAGCAATTTTACACAAACTATTACTGATCATGACAGTTCACTTTAGCATATTAATTTGGCCCTGTCTCATAATAATTGGCTTCAAGGAAATGCAATTGACATTCAATTAGATAGTGAAATCAATAGTAAATTTACTTTTTGGCGAAACATATTGCATTGAATGACTAATGTTATTATTACTTTAGTGGCTTGCAATTTACCTTTAAGAGGCCACGTTTCCGAATACGGAAATTTCATATAAATTGTAAACTTGCTATCTAATTATGATCCTGTTTTAGAGGAACTTCTCTTGAAGCCAAAGGGGTAAATAAATTATTTAAGTCCCACCATTCAAAATGAAAACTAATTTGCTTGGAACCAAAGTTATAGAAAATATTGTTATGAAAATTAAAAAAAAACCCCATTTTTGGCAATTATTATGGATACTACACAAGATCTTCAAAAACTGATCAACTTTCTGTAGTGTTTCAATATATTAAGAAAAAAGAAAAGGATGAGAGAGAGAGAGAGAGAGAGAGAGATGTACCTAACAAAATTAAAATCTGCGAGTTCTTTGTGGGATTTATGTCAATAGCCAATTGTACTGCCCAAGGGATTAAAACTGAAATTTTAAATGCAATCGAAAAATATGGAAATGATTTGCCTGAATGTAGGGAGACAGGGTTATGATGGAGCAAATGTTATGTTGGGAGTAAATGAAGGGTTACAAACCCTTATAAAAGAGCACACACCAAATGAAAATTATGTTCATTGTGCAGCACATTCATTAAATTTAATTTTAAATGATGCTACACAATGCATTCCCAAAGTGTCAAAATTTTTCGATTACTTAGAAAAAACTAGCTGCATGGCCCAGCGTTGCATGGGCTTTCTCTACTTTTACAAATTTTCCCTTTCCTTCACAAAATCAGCACTTCTAATACTCTTTTTCAAAATGACTTCCACTCCCTCCTCTGCTTAGCCCGGCGTTGCTCGGGCTTTTACCGAGTGTATAACTTAAAATTCCCTGTTTCGAAATTTTTTCGCTTTTTTCTTTGTCAGACAGGCTTATTCCCCCCCCCCTTACCCAGCGTTGCATGAACATTTTTAAATGCATAACATATTGTCTTGGAAATTCCTCTTTCCCTCTCACTATCAGAGCTCTTGAGTAAGTGAACAGTGGGACTTGAATATTCACCAACTCACTTTGCAACTTTTTAGGCCCCGGAAACGAAAATGTACCTTTTTAAAAAATAGTTGTATGTTGAAAAAAGACATTTTTATGATTACAAAATTTCACAACTATATTAAATGTTTTATTAAAATTGTGAGCATTTTTTTAATGTTCAATACACGGGAAAAAAGTTTCATGCAATTATTTCTATTATGAAGAAGTTATAAAAAATTCGAATTTGATAAGTAGTTATTAAATATTTAAAATTTGAGTATTTTTTAAAAATTCGTAAAACAAAGGTTTCGGCAATTTACTTTTTAAATTACTAACTCTAAAAGATCAAAGTATGAGTTTTTTAAAATCATTTTCATATAAATGCATCAATATTGATTCATTTTAGAAAAATCATAAAATATGTAAAATATTGTTGTTTTGTAAAAAAAAAAAAAAAAAAAAAAAAAAAAAACATACTACATTGTGACTAAGTAAATTATGTTTCCAATTCTCATGCAATTATTTTTATAAATGAAGAAGTTTAAAAGAAAAATTTACAGATAGCTATTAAAACGATTGCTTTTTTTCTAAAAGTTTGATTAAAGATAAATATATATAAGTTATAAGAAAAACAGTATGGGGGAAAGAAAGCCTAGATAAATATATCTATACATGTACTGAAAGAAATATTCAAAAAGAAAAAAAAAATCCGATAAAAACATTTTGATATTTTATTTTAATTTTAATGTTTTCATTCTACTGTGTGTATAGTGAATTATTTAAACACATATCTGACAAAAAAGAAAAAGTAAGTTATACAAAACTAGCAAATAATGATGAAAAACTATCAGTTGTCTTGCACTCTTTAAAACACTTATCTGTAATGTGTAATGAATTCAATACTGCTATAAATATCAATTAACGTCCGTGATGACAGCAGCAAAATTTGCCTTTCAAAAACCGTGAAAAGAGTGACCTTCTCTATCGCGCATGCGCAAAACTTTCACCCGTATCAGTGAGTGAGTGAATATTAACGTCGCACTGTTCAGCTACACAAGGGCTTTTGGCGACGGACCACATAATTTTGAACTATGGGCAAGTGACGCTGACAACACCTGAGCTAGCACCCCCCCTCTCCTAACTACTACACCACACCAACGGGAGGACGTTTAAGCTCTCAACAGAGTAAACGTCCATCGCTGCCCTACATGGCGGGTCTTTAGTGGTACTGGGCTGGAACTCATGACATGCCTGCCATAGTCCGATACCTTAACCACTGGGCTACCGCAGCCCTTTCACCCATATCAGAGTTGAAGCTTTGGAACAAAAAAACCAGAGCTTTTCATAAAATATTTATTAGAATTCTTTAAGAGTATGATTTTTAAGTTAATGCTTTCAAACTTAACACATCGATTGCAAACAGCGGTAATTTTTAAACAAAAAATGAACCAAAAGTAATGCTAAAATATTTCTCACAAAAAAGGGGAAAGACGAAAAAAACACAATTTTTTTAAAAAAAAGTTGTAATTTTTAAGCATTTTTTTCAATCTTTGTACAGATTACGGATAATATCGTTCTACACACGTGTTTCAGTGAGATTATTTTTATAAAAGAAGTTATTAAGTATTTAAATAAAATTTTGAATATTTTTTGAAAAATCGTAAAAAAAAAAGTTTTTGACATTTTATTTTTCAAATAACTGATTTTAAAAGAGAAAAGCATGAACTTCTTTTTTAACTCGAAAGAAAATTCAAGCGGAACGATTTCGAAATCATTTTCATAAAAACGTATCGATTTTGACTCATTTTAGAAAAAATCGTAAAAAAAAATATAAAATATAATTTTTTTGTAAAATAAATTGTACCTTATCGTGGAGAAGTAAATGATCCTTCAAATTCTTTAATTACTTTTTGTCTGAGTCTCATAAAAAAAATTAGATCGTGCTTTAAAAAAGTCTGGAAAAAAAAGGTCAAAAATTTGGAACTTCGTCACCAGGCGGGAAAAAATGGCACTAATTATGCGTTTTAAGGTTTTTAATTAATATCTTTTTAACTAATTGGAATATCAGAATATAAATGGTCAAAACGGAATCCTCGGATCATGCCCGTTCTTTTGGTACCTTCGGCGAGTTTCTGCGTCATGCGGTTCGTAAGATACACCTAGTCCTAAAGTCGGTCGTATAGATAGATACGTTTGTTTACCTTCGAATTTTAATAGTGTAGATATATACTTTTTTTGGCAATAGCACAAAACGCTGGGCAATGTTAATTAATGATTCTTCCGAAAAATATAAAATAACCCTTTAAAAAAGTATGCCCACTAGATGGTCATCAAGAAATGATGCCTTCTCGGGTATTCGAAAAAATTACTTTCTAATAATGAAAACTAACTAAGTTAAACTAACTAATGAAAGTAAACTAAGTTTAATTTCAACTAAAAAAAATGGTGTGTGGGAACACCACGCAATAAAAGTGAAACTTCTTTGGCGATGTTGGAACATTGATTATTTACCCTAATATTCCAAACTGATCGAGCACATGTCTCAATCGCCTAATTTGCGTAAAAGGTATTCGTGGCGAAATGAATCTTTCTGATACCAAATCAAAAGTAGAAAGATCTCCTGGAATTTTTGGGAATACAATACCATTATATTTTGATAAATTTCGTATTTAAACTTTGTCAGCAATTGTAGCATGTTTTAATGTGTCTTCTAAAGTAATTCCCAGTAAAACATTTTTTGTGCTCAGCAACAGACGTTCTAAAATCATCTCTAAACCATAATATATCATAAATTGAACGCCCGTATCAATTGAATGATTATCAATGAATCGCTTTTGAAAATCTTTGTGAGCATTTTCATGGGAATCATAGTCTTTGTAACGTAAGATAGAATTTATTATAGATTTACATGCATCAGTTCCAACACGCACTAGAATTGTTGAGGGCTCTGTAGTTAATGGCACAGGGTGGTTCACTAAGTCCGTATTAATCTGTGCAGTCATTAGAAGAGTTTCAATAGCATTCTCATCCCTTAAACTGAGCATTAAGAGAGTATTTTGCAGTGTTTTTTTCCGTGCTCGATATTCTCTCATGTACTCTGATGGAGATTCCGCAGTAGCACTTAATAAATTTGCAATATTTTTCTGATTTTTTTTTGCTTTTTCTTGTCACTTTTTCGACAGGACTTACTGCTAGTTTTCGTTTTTTCTTTCTTTTACGAAACACTTTTCCTCTTTGTGCATTTGATTTAGGCATTTTGACTAGAATTAATATAATTCAACACAAATAAAAGTCAAAAAAGCAAATTAGCCGCCGAAAACATAACCATGTAGCAAACAATCTAAGAAAATATTTCAAAAAGCATGCTTTTACTGCGAGAGCTATTTTGTCTACACCGTAATGTCACTGCATCTCATACAACCATTGATAGATGTTCCCGGGTCTGCGGGGAAAGGACCCCCAATAAGAAGGTGGACAAGTTGACCAATCCGAGGTGAGCAATCCTCCAACTTTTATACAGATATGACGCAAATCACGATGTGTCCCCACTCCCCCTTTTCCTCTCAACTCGCTAACCTGTCAACATGGTGACGATTCGGGGGATGGGGGGGAGACTACTTCCGTTCGCTTTCCCACTGTTATGCAAAACTGGGCAAATTTCTCATTCACTCTCGAGCGCTAAGAAGTTTCACTTCAAAAAGACGAACGTGACGAATGTAAGAATATAATTACTATATTAGAGAGCTATGATTTTATAGTGTTTGTTACCTTTTTTCTTGGTTATTTAAAATCATAGACCCCATTTCTAAAGCCATACAGCATGAAAAAAATGACCTACAAAAAGCTAATATTCTGCTGAAGAATCTTCTGAACGAACTGGCAGCAATTAGAAACAAAAATTCATTCAGCTCCTTGTTAAACGAGTCTGAAGATCTAGCTAAGGGATGCGGTGTAACACCTTTTTTTTAAAAATGAAAGACAAAAGCAAACAAAGTGCTTTTTTGATGAGTTAGGAGTAGATCAAAGTGTTTCAGACCCGGAATCGTCTTTCAAAGTTAATGTATATTATTGCTGTCTGGATGTGTTGATATCCCAAACCCGACAAAGATTTCAGAGTCTACATGATCTCAGTAAAATTTTCAAAATTTTACAACCAGATAAACTCTTATCCTTTTCAAATAAAGAAATAAAAGAGCAGGCCCCAAAACTAGCTAATGAATACAATAAGCACTTAACACCCGGTATCTATGAACAATTAATTTCTTTAAAAGGTTATTTAAAATCCGAAATTCAGAAAATCCATTCAATCAAAGAGCTTGCAGAGTTACAAAAAATAATCTCAATAAGCTCGCTTCCAGTTTTCCAGATATTATAACAGCATGTCTGCTTTTTTTAACTCTTCCATTTCTCAAGTGCAACAGCTGAAAGAAGCTTCTCTATACTAAAAATTATTAAAAACTATCTTAGAACTTCTATAGGGCAAGACCGATTATCAGACTTAGCAACATTGTTGATAGACACTGAAGAAACTAAAATCTTCTACTACGGATATTATCATAAATGCATTTGCAGAAAAAAATCGAGAAAAGTACCTATTAAACACAAAAGTACCTAATTCTCTTAATTAATAAAGTTTTTTTACATACATCTATGTGTAATTATTTCAACACTTTCAAATAAATTTTGTTTATGTGATAATTTTTATTTATTTTTAAAAAAGGGGCCCCTGAAGGAATTTTGATACAGGGCCCACTCAGGCCTAGCTACGCCAGTGGGGTATAGTATTCTTAATGGATAGTCTGATTCTATTACAGAGAAAATAGGTCTAAAATAGCAATACTCAAACTGCAGCCGGCATGTGGCCCACCAGACCTTTCTGAGTGACCCAGTCTCATGGGCAGTTGCACTAAGAAATTCAATTATTTAAGAACAATGCATTAAAAATTTAGCGAGAAATTCAAACAATCAAATATATCAATTTTTTCTATCAATGTTGTGTTGGTATGAATTGTGATTGCTTTTTTTTCCTTTTTGTAATTGTAATAGTTAATGATAACAAACGTCAGTACAGTATGAAACTTATGGGTGAAACTAATTTTTAATTAACCTTCATGTCTTACAAACAAAAAATATCTAAAGAATATATGTTGTTTCAAGACGATTAGGATCTTGACTATTTCGTAGAGAAAAACAAACATGGGTCAACAACTTGTCTGATTTGTCGTGAAAATGTTACATTTAAAAACTATAATTTTGCTTGGCACTATACCACCAAGCACAAATCCTTCAATGGCTCTTTTTCTTGAGGATCTCTTTCAGGACGAGCTAATTTGTCTTTATAAAAAAAAAACTTTGCAACAGCAACAAAATATTTTGTCGATGGTAATGTCATAAAATGCAGAGGTAACAAAAGCACATTCTCCAAAAATTATTACATTATATATATTGATTAACATATGAAATTGTTAAGGATAAACATATGGACTGAGATAAGAAAATGAATAGTGTGTTTCTTAAATGCTCCAGATGTACTCTTTGATGATCTCAGTTATTTGTCCTGATATTTTTTTAGTAAAATAAAAAAGTATTTCAATAAATTTGAAACAAAAATCCACAAGCAATTCTGAACTAATTTTAAACAAATGATTTGGTGAATGATTTCAGTAAAAATTCTTTGCTACCATCCTACACTTGATAAATTAATATCTGAAATAAGTAGAAGTGAGGCTTTGTCAAAAGAAGAAATCAAGGTACATGTCAACTATTTTTATATGACAGTAGAATGCAAACAATGGGCTTGGGATCATTGATGAAAGCCAATCTAATTTACCCCAGATCACTGATGAAAGCAAATCGAAATTATCCCATAACTGGGTAAAAAATGTATAAAACCTTCTTTTTGTGAGTTGAGTTTGAAAGAGTTTAATATAAATTTAAAATAAAATCCAAAATTATGTGAATTTTAATACTTTGATAAATTTTCTGCAATTTAAATATCATTGATCTTATAGCATTCCTTCCCTCCCATTAATCTTCATGTTGCGGCCCATGTGAAATAGTTGTCATATGTATAAGATATGCATGTGTCATATGTATAAGATGGACCAGCAGGAAAAAAAAGGATGAGTACCCCTGGTCTAAATTGTCTGTGAAGGATGACTACCATACCAAATTTGAGTTCCAAAATATGAAGGAATATTGGGCAATTCCAAACAATTTAACTCCGCTCGATAACTGACTACCTCCTTTGGATCATTACAACAATCAACATGCATTATTAAAAACTGTAAAAATATATAAGAAATAATCATGAACAAAAATAAATGTAAAAGTACATTAATAAGTTAATACAGTCCTTAAAAAATCATAAAGTGTGTAGCAACCTTAAAGAGAAAAAAAAAATACACAACATTAACCTAAATAAAAACATTATTAAAACAGATAAAATAGGCTCAGATTTGATGAAACTGTACCACAAATAATTGCATACACACACCATATATATGTATGTATACATTAAGAGTTAATCTGATTAAGAAATATAAACCATAAACAACATCTAAGCAAAAAAAACATCATCATAATAACATGCAGTTCATAAAATAAACATAAATAAATAAGCAGTCTTACATTGAAATAGACATTATAACATTAAGTTAAATCAAAAAGCTACCTAAAACAGATAAAATAAGGACTAATTTTGATAAAACTTCCATATAAATAGTTTCACACAAACAAAATATACAGAAGAAAATCTTTACACTGAAATAAAAATGTGATAAAATTAATATCACACAAAAATAACAATATATATATATATATATATATATATATATATATATATATATATATCTTAAATAAAATATACATAGTTTTGATTAAAGAATCACCAAAATTATTAAACCAATTTCATTCATAAAAGATCAAATACGCCTTGAGAAATATATAACAGATAAACTTATAACCGAGAAAGAAATGACATAATTCACTATAACTTATAAGTTAAAAACTTTCTGAAGCATAAAACTGAATTCAATTTAACTGAGGAATAAACTGACTAAGAAAGTACAACATCAACATAAAATGAAGTAAAAAAAACTAACCTTTGACAGTATACCCACATAAATTGAAAAAGAAATTATAACAGAATTGACTGAAAACTATCAGAAATAGATGAATCAAATCAATTTAGCTTGGAGTTACTGCAAAAGAAAAAATATGTTTAATTTACAACAAATTACATCAGAAGACATCAAAGTAGCAGTGTAACCACAATCCGAGTTGCCAAAACTAAAATGCAGCAGTCAAAATAATTCTTTTTATGGTGTTTTTTTCGAAATTTGGTTTTATTTCTGCCACAAAGTACAAATAAATGAACAAAAACAATGATAAATAAACATAAGTATAATAAAAATATGCAACACACAATCCCTCCCTCCTCGAAAAACTACATGAAGAATATAGTGTATCAGAGTTAGACTTGACACAATACCTCTCAAGCTTTGAAAAACTGTTTAAAAATAGAATTAAAAAAAAAAATCTAAAGTAAATTTCCAAAGAAAAATATGCGCACCATTATGACTCATAGTTTGAATGTGACAGATTTCATGTATCTGTGTTTTTTGGTTTTCATCTACATCATACATATACACGAACTTTATAGATACATCAATGGCTGTATATACGTGTTAACGTTAAAGAGTATATAACTCAGCTATTTCATAGAATAACTAGGCTTTTAATGAAATAACTAGACAAGTCACTTAAAGTATATAATAGATGAAAAATTTTATACTTTTCCTGGTTATTCTATGAAATAACTAACGATTGATCGTTAAAGTGAAAAATAAACAATTTCAAAGTTATTTTTTAAAATAATTGATCATAGATAGGTAAAATCTCTTGAAAAATACATTTTATCCCTATTGCGAATGATTAATTGATAAATAAGGAAAAGCAGATGATATACTTTATTATTTCTCATATTATTAACATTAGTTAAGCAGAAGGGGGGTTGATTGATTGAATATTAACGTCGCACTGTTCAGCTACACGAGGGCTTTTGGAAGAAGGGGGGGGAGAGGATATGTTGCAGAAATAGTTATATTTAAATATTATAAAAAAAATGCATGTGCTGGGAAGGAAAACTGTGTTACTTAATAAAAAATTTAATTGTATAAACTTTTTTGAACAAAAATGAAAGATAATGTTTTACTTTTCATTATTTATTAGAGCAAGGATTGCTGTGATGACACTTTGAATTGCATTGCATATATTTTAGAAACAGGTTCACTTTTTACTATTACACATTTTTTAAATGAGTTCTTTTTGAATCTTTGTCCAGAACCCCAACAGATTGAAGCATTGTGTCAATATTCAGAGCTTTTTCATTGGAAATTAATTCTCGCTCGCATACACTGAACTGAGATCTAGGGTACAACTGTTTTATTTTGGCCTCTCTTGTTAAAAATTGGAAAAATTCTTCCCCAAGGGTTCGAAATTGACAAAGCACAGTTAGAATCGGTTCAAAGAACTTTCGAGTGCAGTATTTTATACTTTAAGAATCCAATATTCGTTCTTGTATAGTGTATCTAGTTAAATCGTAGAAGTCAGTAATTTTATATACTTTAACTGACTTGTCTAGTTATTTCATGAAATATCTAGTTAATCTATGAAATAATGGATTTCACACTTTAACAGTAACATATACATGTAAGGATAATTAAATTAGATTTAAAATTAAATTCCCTATCGAGCACTTAACTTTATTTTTCATTACGTCTTCAAGTATCAAATTAATCACTCAATTATTTCTCCGAAACATATGGCCTTTCCACTAAACATTTCTGATTCCAGATCATTATATTTAATAGCCCCATACGTCAGCATTAACTTTCAAGTACATTCATAAAATCCACGATACTTCTAACATCTGTGTTTAAGTGGTAACCCACTTACAGTGGTGGCAAAAAGTCCTGAACACATTCATTTTTTTGCATAATTTTTGTGTTTGACTTCATTTTTCGTTATGAAATTATCGAACTATCTTAAATATTGTTATTGATTTTAATGTATTTTTTCATGCTGATTTCAAATCTGTTTGTAGATTTCTTCTAAAGTAAATAGTTTCATTGATATGTTGAAAAAACCTTGACAAGAAAGCACAAGGTCACTGTAAGAATGAATGTGTTTTCCACCAATGAAATGCTCCATTATTTCAACCAATCAGAGAGCAGTAGCGAAAAAGGGTTGAAAGAAAAAGGTAAAACGTGGTTTATTGTATTGAATGCAGTTGTGTGCTTGTAGAAAATAGTGTATTGAAAGCAATTCGAAGTGCGTTTGTGGAAAATATTGGAATTATGGCTAACTTTTCATATCTGCCTGAGAATAAAAGGTGCAAAATAATACAATTGAAGGAAGAAGGTTATTCTATGCGCCAAATTGCTGCTTAAGTACCATGTGGCATTTCTACTGTTGTGAGAACTTTGAAAAGATTTTCTGAAACAAATTTTATTGCGGACAGGGGGCGATCAGGACGACCAAGAAAAACATCTTTATGTGAAGACAGGTTATTACTTTCAAACAGAAAGCTTAATTACTCGCAAATTTTGAAACAATGGACTTTGACATCAAATGTGTGTGCCCAAGAACTGTTAGAGGAAGACTGCTGGAAATTGGGTTACATGGCTGTAAAGCGCGCCCAAAATCATTACTGACTGAATTTCAATGGAAGAGGCGATTGACGTGGGGAAGGGAACATTCATTATGGAGTATTAAATACTGGAAAAAGGTAATATTTAGTGACGAGAGTCAGTTTTGTATTTCTGGCAACCAAAGTAGTGCCTATGTAAGACGACGCACTCATGAGGAATTCAGCCCTTAGTGTCTGAAGCCCACAGTAAAGTACCCGACAAAAGTGATGGTATGGGGTTGCATGTCTTCTCATGGTGTTGGAAGATTTCACATCGTTAGCGGAAAAGTGAAAGCCATGGATTACATTGAAATCCTACAAAATAAATTGCTACCAACTGCGAGAGACCTTTTGGGGAATCAGTGATGGATTTTTCAGGATGATAACGCCCCTTGCCATCGTGCAAAGGTAGTCCAGAAATGGTTGGAAGACCATACTGTGAATAGAATGAACTGGCCAGGACAGTCTCCCGACCTTAATCCGATAGAGAGTTTATGGTTTAAAATTGGTTATGAAATTTCAAAGAAAAAACTTCAAACAAACGTGAATTAATTGAAGCTTTAATATTTTCCTTCAACCATATTGTCACGAAAGATCTTCTTTTGAAATTGGTGCATTCCATGCCAAAAAGATGTAGAGGCGTAATTAAAGCAAACGGCTGGCCCATAAAATATTGATTTTCTAATATGTGACAACAATGTAATTTTCAAAATGCTTATATATATATATATATATTAAATATACCGTATTTGTCAATTTTCGTGTTATTTTTCTTTGCATATTCTTATTCTATATTGTTTTATTCTGCACATATTTTACATTATTGTGTTCAGGCAGCTTTACTACAAAAAATATTTTAGTCATTAAGAAATTAGTAGTAGATTCGAAATCAGCATAAAAAAAATACATTAAAATCAATAACAATATTTAAGATAGTGCGATAATTTCCCAACGAAAAATGAAGTCAAACATAAAAATTATGCTAAAAAATGAGTGTGTTCAGGACTTTTTGCCACCACTGTAGTTATCACTTTAGCGTTTCTTTTTTCTCTCTGCCTCTTAGCATCAGAGGATGTTGAGAATTACTTGAATAAAGACCTTTCTAAAATTAAGCCTGATTCTAGCTCAAAACATGTTATACATTAATAGAAAAAAAAAACTAGTTTTTAAAAAATATCACTTTTCCTTTTAATTTGCTCTAACAATTTTGAAAGAAAATTGGATTAATCAGTTCTTTTTGTAATATGATTATTATCAGGAACATAAGAACATAATTATACATATTCTTTTATTTAAATGATTTTTCAGGGATAAAATATCATAATAATTAGATTAAATAAAAAATAAATTACATTTTTGAATATGGCACATTTTCACAATATACACTGGTGGGCAAAACTTAAGCAACAGGTGGGTTTATTGCCATAACTTCACGAAAAATCATCTGAGATACATGAAATTCAGAAATGAGGGAGAGTATTATGTACTTAAAGGATGACGAAAGCATTGGCGCTGAAAAAGGAATACAATGCATACAGTATGGAATCAAACAAAAACAAGCTTTATTGAACGCATAGTGTCGTGACTTATGATGGTTTATCCAACAGGAAGAACAACAAGCAGATGTTCCTTAATATGGTATATGCCCTCCCCTCACTGCAATAGTTGCTTCGCACCATCTCCACATACTCAGAACCAGCTGGTGCAACATTTCTTGCGGTAGGAGTACCCATTCTTCAATCAGCATCTGTTTGAGTTGTTGGGTGTTCTCCGAATGATGTAAGCGTGCTGCAATACGTCTCCCCAAAGCATCCCACACATGTTCGATGGGATTTAAATCTGGGAAGTACGCTGGCCAATCCATTCGAGTGATATCTTCACTTTCCAGCAGCTCCTCAACAGCAAGAGTCCGATGTGGCCGTGCATTGTCATCCATAAAAATGAAGTCTGGGCCAATGGCACCTCGGAACAGACGCACATGGGGAAGAAGTACCTCCTCACAATAGCTTTCCAAGCGTGCGAAACGACACTTTTGTTGATTCCGAAATCTGCAGCTACACTGGTGACGGTACGCCCCTCCTCCAGCTTACCAATCATTCTTCCACGTGTGAAGTCATCCAGGTGATTTCTTCTAGCCATATTTCACAAACTGACTCACTGTCACTTGCAACGAATGTGTTGAATTGCGTCTCCGTCCTTCATTTTATTCTACTTTTGAGCAGCGCACGCCGACATCACGCGTTTTGCGTACGCTCACGTCGCTTCTGACGTTTGGTTCCTGATATTTGCATACGCATGACATTTCTACTGACTTACTTGTTCACTGTACTGATCTCCAGACCTCCTTTTCTGCAATTTCATGGCTATCTGCTAAATTTTTACATTGTTGCTTAAGTTTTGCATACCAGTGTAATTACATATTGTATTCAAAATCCTAATAAATATATATGTATGTATTTACATTACTGAGATGTCCATGAAAATTATAATACAATTAGTCTATATAAGGGAAGAATTTAATTACTCTGTAGTTGTACATAAAAGAAATGGATAGTACACTTATATTGAAAATACAGACAAGGAAAATGCTTGGAAGTCTTATGATTGAATTATGCTTTGTATATAGTTTAATTACACAAAGCATCAAAAGTCGTACATCAAAATTTGGCATTAAGTTTCCATAAATCAATCAAACTAAAAAAAAAAAAGAGTTCAGTTTTCAGGATAAAAATTAAAATTATTCAATATTTCCTCATTCACAACACAATTGGATGCATTGCTTTATTCATGGAATATTTGTGAGCATATGTGCAACAATATGCAAATATCCTAACCATGCATGAGTGCGCTACACAAGTATTTGAAAATATATTCATTTTCATGCTTTATATCGGGGTATCCAACCCAAATGACTTTGCGGGCCACTTCGAAAAAACATTATAATCTCGTGGGCTGCACATAAAAATATGCACCTTTATATCAGATTTGGAAACAAAAAAAAACATTTATTGGAGTGAAAATTTAAAACAGAATGAATAATTATTATTGTTTCCATTATTTTTCATGTACACAGACATAGATAATATAATAATGTTTACATAATTTAATAATGCAACGATCAAATAATGTTTAGAAGCCATTTTCTTGAAAATTACGGTGTTCCTTTTGAATTGATCTTTCGTTACTCATTGTTGAAATTTGATTTTGTTGTCATTCGCGAACAATTAAGTATATACACTGCCCTTTATCTTAACCATTCTGAATATTTTTTTTTAAACTTTAAAAAACATCTCTGATTGCCTCTTGCTTTTTGGACACTCCAAACAGAAAAGGAGGAGGAGAAATGAAAGTCACACACACAGAGAATCATGTTCCATCCATAGTAAAGGATATGCATAATGCTATTGAGAATTTAATTTATTTAAATATATAAATTTCAAAATGAAAAAACTTTAAAAACCTGATATTTAAAATTTTTTTAAAAAGAGTCGTCGGGCCGCAACTTACGTACTGGCGGGCCACATGCGGCCTGCATGTTGGACACCCCTGCTTTATATGAAAACAAGACATATTTCACTCTGATCAGTATTTCCTCTTCCTTTCCAAGAGATGCTTCATAATCTAAACATAATGAAATAGTTGAGTTTATGAACTAATGACAAAGAAAGAATATTAAATTTACCTCCAATATACTTTTCAAACAATATGTGACAAATCTATACGGAACTTTATCACTAACCTTCTGAGTCATCCTTTTTAGGGAAATTTAATTCCCTACCTATTTCCAATCAACTCCAAAAGCGGACAGGATTCCTTGTTATGCAGATTAGATAAAGTATTTAAGTCAAACGGAATAGTAAAGTTAGAGCAGTAGGAGATAGAGATTGAAGCAGAAAGTTATAGTGAAGTTAAATTGAAGATTTAATCTCAGATAAAAGCTGAGCTGAATTGCAGTGTGGTAAATATTAGTCTTATTATTGCGAATGAAATTAAAATTAAATGTTCAATAAGAACATAGAATATAATTCTGGGATCTCTTATCGTGGTAATCTCTGCGTGATCGTTATTTAATTGGATCATTAATTAAGTTAATTTAAAGGATATTACCTTTAAAACCTCATAATACTAGTTAGATATATTTGTTAAAAAGTCTTTGATTCTATTTGGATAAGATAACCAAATAAAGAAAGTTGTTTATAAAAATGGCTACTGGTTCTTACATGACTCCTATTTATTCTCGTTCTCAAAGTGAGGTCCAAGGAGACCTTCACAAATATAGATTATAAAAGAATTAAATTTCATTTTTAAACAAAGCCTTTCATATGCAGTTAAATTTTCTGAACATACAAAACTACAGAGAAGGCTGGGAAATTATTTAAAAGTGCTTTTAATTTACAAAAACTATTTGCTCTCTTATTAAAAGAAAGAAACTTTATTTAAGTAATATATGTCCATGAAATTTAATAAGATTGAATTAAAGTTATCCCCTTATAGAACTGTTGAAGTGATACAATAGCAGAAGAATTCATGTCAGTAACAGAAAAAATTGTGGCATTGAATGCATTGTTGAAATATAGCTCTAAATACATAAACATCAGTCACAAATTAATGTTTTTTATAAAATTTCTTTCATTCTAAAAAAATGAATTAAATAAAGATTATATTTAAGATATAAAATAAACGGTAATACACATACAATATAAAAATACATTCTCAAAAGGCTTAACGAGACAGCCAAAAAGCATGTTCTTTTTACTTGTTTTAAAATCAATTCATATTTTGATTGCTTCTACATAAATTGTTAATACTTTCAACTAGTGAGGCAGAAACCAAGACATGAAGAAATTAAACACCGATACACCAGCATAGAAATTCCCGAGTGGGGCTTTGTATCAAAATTTCTTGGATGCCCTTCAACATGTTCCGATTCTTTTGCTTATATATTTTGGGGCCCCGTATCATTGATATGACGGTAGCTATGTCCCTGCATAGATAGGAATTTTGCTATTAAAAGAAAAGATGGTACTTACGTATTATCACAATCATATTGGCAACATTATACAAAATGAAGCACATGATTGCCACCTTTGCGAATTATCTTAAAGGTTGACATAGTTGTGATAACACGTAAGTATCCCTATTCCTCATGTAACAATCAAGAAGCCCCCTTTTTTTGTTGTGTATTTGATTTTTATCACAAAAAACAAGGTTTTTCTGGTAAAATCCTAGGAGGACCCACTGCTGTTTTTCGCGCCAAATTGAAGGTTTTCAAAAAGGCGTCAATGACGAAAAACTCTTGGGAAGCGCATGCGTCAGCGGGGGGATGAAATGGGCGTTTCGCAAAGATGAAATCGAATAAATACATTAAATTAATCATTATATAAAGAAAAAAACGGAGAAAGCAATGAAATTCATTTTAAAAAAGCATTCTAAAACCAGTGTGTACAACATGACTTACATTTTTAAAAAAGGACGAAAGGAGCGTTTCGCAAAGATAAAATCGAAGAAATACATGTAATCAATCATTTTAAAAAATGTTAAAAAGCACTTACCTTACACTTGCATTTCGTCATGATCTGTTGGTGGATACACCCTTGCGATGGATGCAAGGAATTTATGAAAATTCTCATTCACCAACTTGTGATCGTTAGATTGCCGCCACATGTGTCTTATTAACTTTGTCATATTCTTATTAACTTTCAAGTCATTCACCACGAACGCATTCATGCTCTTGCCAAACCAATATCTCGTCAAACGCAAGATAATAGTTATAGCAAGTTTGCTTTCGCTAAACCAAGTGCCCTTTCTCACACTCCGAACGATGTCGTGGCGATTATCTTTAGACTGGTTGCGGCAACGCCATTCGTAGCCGTCAACCGTTCGCTTTTGCAAACGCATATTTTTTTTACACCTCGGACATTCATAACGAGAAGCAATTAAATTAGCTTTCATACACCATTCTAACGTCTCTTTCTTCCCCTTTGTGCCCAGGAGCACAAAGAAACCTATCGTAGCCTCACTTTCAAGTAATTTCCTTTCACACGCCATTCTTAACAACAACCGGTGGAGTGCAAACCTTCTCCAGCAAAGTCAAATGTCAAAATGACGTTTTTTCGGAAAAGGCGAAAAATATTGCACTTTTTTTAGGGTTGCCATTTTTTTTTCGGTGATTTGAAAATCCAAATTTTTTGATGAAATAGAAGGGTTACCATATTGTAACCTTTATCGCTCAAAATTTGGCGACCAAAAGTGGGTCCTCCTAGGATTCAACCACCTTGCTTTGTACAAGCATAATCCTATAACAGTTTATTGTGAGTAATCAGAACCAAATAAAAATAAAATAATTTCATAGATTAAGTATAGTGTTTTACTTTCTATTAACCTTTGAAATTTGTAATAGGTTACTCGGCTTATTTATAGCAACACTTCTAGATGTTTTCAAACCTTTATTGGAATGAAATTTGCACATCTCGCTACATTTAAGTACATGTCTAAGTATCTAAATAAAGATCCACACATCTTTGCTGTATAAAATTAAATCTCTCAACTATTACAAATGAAATTTATTTTATTAAACTTTAATTTAGATGTCTTTTGAAAATCAGTAAGTGTCTTATTTCTTTGAAATCTTTTCTACAAATGGCAGTAGTTCAGAAAGCAATAATTTCAGTTATAGGGACTATGAAGCCAAACCAAATTTGGTTGTCATTATTTTTGTAGTGAATTAACCAAATAATTATCACCAATGTTTATTTTGATGACAACTTAGGGAAAAAGACTCATCAACCCATAGTCCTCATAACTGATATATACTCAAAATGCAAACAAGGACTTTGTATTTTTATTTTACTCTTTTATTTCTAGCAAAAAGTATGCAATACATATGACATTTACAATCAGGTATATTTTCAAAATGATTTCATGAAATCTTTTTACATTTTTGTCAAGGTTGCTAAAATAAGCAAACACCATAATTTGCCAAGGTTGCTAAAATAAGCAAACACCATAATTTTTCATAACACAAATTAAATTACACTTTTTTAGATATTCATAAACTATTATTTTCTAGCAGCAATGACTTGAAAATATTGTTTTAATCACTTCTTACACATCATACTTCACACTAACATTTAGATATGATGATGAATCCTACCTTTTCATGGAAAATCCAGATAGGTTTTACACTTTCAAATTTGACAATTTCTATCAAACACTACACTACTTTAAATAAATATGAAATGTTAATACAACACATATTGCCCTCTCCCTTTGATTTCTAATTTTGTAACATTAAAACTTAGAAAATAAGCATTTAACAATGTCAATATTAATTCAAAATGTAAAAAAGATTAAAGTTATTTTCCATATTTCATAAGTTTTCCCCAAATATAACGAATAAGATAATGATAGATATGCTAAACTCTAGTATATTTACAGATATAAATGCATTTAATATAGGTAACACAAATTACAGCAAGTTATTTAAGTATTTTTATGTATATAAATAAAATGCAAAATTTTGAAAAATACTAAACAGTTTGATCAATAGAAAAAAAAAAGTTAATAAAGTTAAAATGCACATACAATAAATTTGATTTTAATGCCAATGAATTATTTTAAGTTACTGAAAAATACACCAAAAAATATATTGATAATTTACAATTGTTTGTGTAAAAATATTTAATTAAAACAATGTTAAATAATCTAAAATTTTGTAAAGAAAAAATGTATATATATAGTTTACTCCATTTTTACATGGAACTTAGGATATATTTTTCAAACTTTCCTTTTTATGTACTTAATACAACATGAATGGAACATTAGACATGTGTTACACACTTTCCTTTTTCTATATCCAATAAAATATGACCATAACCACCTACAGCTATAGAAACTGGTTTACAAAAGACCAAGTCTTCATCATGGAACATTAGACATGTGTTACACACTTTCTTTTTTCTATACCCAATAAAACATGACCATAACCACATACAGGTATAGAAACTGGTTTACAAAAGACCAAGTCCTCATCTCTCCATTTTATTACAATGAATGAAAAGAGATGTAAATATACGAACTGACATTTTCTCTACTCTTTTTATCTATCATTCTGTTAGCATTAATTATTTTCCATTAGTTCCAATGCTGGTTCAGCAAAGAAATTAATAAATTCAATCTTTTTTTTGTAGCTTCTTCAGAAAATGTAAAAGAATTATTTGGGGGCAGTACTTTTTCTAAAACTGAAGTATTAAAATTTGGGATTAGAGCTCTAATCTATGCCTATAAGCTATTAATAATTTCAACTGTCTTTTTTAAGTTGCTCCAGTTTTTTTCACCATCCTTTCAATGTTTTGAAGAAATGTAGAAGAAAAAAATCAAGTCTTTTTATAACATCAGTCACTTCATTTTGCGGATGGTTTAAATCCACGTTTATCTTTAGGACGTATCATTTCAGTACATGAAAGTGCTTTTTTCTTAAAGAGAGAACGGCGTGGAACCAATTCAGTATTTCCAATATTTGCAGTAATATTACTATGAATTGCATGCAAGTCTTCCTCAACATATCTTGGACAGATGTTATGGTTCAGTGCAATTTTGCCAATTAAACGTTTATTTTCCCTTTTTAATTTTTTTACTTCCTTTTCTAAGGCAGTTAATGCCGCATATTCACGATTTACGCAGAGTAACTCATACTGCAGATATAATTGTCTTTGGCGATTCATATCTGCTTTCTTCTCCTCATTGGCAGCTTGTAATTGGAGTTCTTTCAAATGATCTAATGAGATATTCAATTCCGCTTCTTTTTCCATCAAACTTCTGTTTAAGGAGCGAATATTACTTTCCACGAATGCTGCATCAAATTCATCATTAGGGTCAATATTGATGTAAAGTTTCGTTATGTTTTCACGGGAAATTGGTTTTTGACATTCAGGGCAAGTTTTAGAGTCTTCAATCCTTTTGAAAAGACATTCAGAATGAAAGACATGGCCACATTCCGTTGAAACAACTTCAACGACAGAATTTAAACGATCTTTACAAATAGCACAAAACATAATTACTTTAGATTGATTAACACTTTTTTGAGAAGAGTGGCAAACGGTAGTTACCAAAGCGTACTCTACAGAGATGACAGTCACACTTCAGCCGTATAATGGAAATACATTAATATAAGATAAGACAAACACTGCCTGGTATTTTAAGGCAAGTGATACTTATTTTCTGCAAGTTACTTCAAAATTCTTCTTCATTTATTAATTTTTAAACATCTACTCTTTGGACTAGAACAAAGCAACGAGATCGTTCAAAACAACGGCGATTCTCAAGGAAAAGAAAATATACAGCGATAAGAGCGTCCTGTTATTAAAGCCGAAATCACCAGAGGGTGCTGACGTCGGGAGAAAGAGACAGGTGAACTTTTCCTCGGAAAAAAAAGGAGAAATTAATTTCCCTTGGAGAAAAGAAGGGAAAATTTGGCGTGAGTTATGAAATTGTTTACTTTAGCTTATATTTTTTAGATCGTGCTAAGAATTTGTTTCTTTCATTACCTGTTGTTTCGATGACGCAACGCGTGGGTGGAGTCTTCGAAGAAGAGCCTTTTCCCTATTGGACAATTTTATTTCTAGAACTTTTTATTATGTTAACTGTAGAATTATCGGAGAAATCCGTTGTTAAGAAATTACAGTCGGTCGAAAAAATAGTTGAGCACCGTGACCCTTTCAAAAAATGATTAGAAATGGAAAACGACCTTTTTGAACTGAACTTTGTTGAAATCGT
>BMAU01021023.1:0-111459 GCA_019973935.1 Trichonephila clavipes | reverse complement strand
CGGTGATAAGAAATGCCAAGAACGCCGTTTTGAAAAAGGAACAAATGGCTTATATTGTCCCAACAGCCTGCAGTAGGGACTACAAAGAAGAAAGAGCTTGGAAAAGCAAACTTTGATACAAAATGAAATTGAATGAAAATGGAGGGAGACTTAATTTCGTCTGCTGTCATAGATCCTTCCCTAAAGGGTTCAATTAATGTGACGTCATAGTCACATCATAGGGAAAACCATGTGATTATAGCCAATCAGTTCAAAAACTCGCGTGAGGTCATAGTCACACGATAAAAGCTATTTTGTATTTTCAGCTAATCAGTTCACAAATTTCGTTGTTGCCAACTTTTTCTCTTGTAAAAATTTACTCTTAAAAAGTACATATGCATACAAAATTCCTTTTGTTTAAAAGTATATGCATAAAATAATATTTTTGTTAATTTTAAAAAATCTTTGTGAATAAACTTTTTTCATAACATTTAAACATATGTATCCAAGTATGAAATTTGAAATTTTATCCAAGTTTTGCAAAAAGAACAACAAGTACAATTAGTTTAATGTCTGTTTTGAATTCAATGGAGAAAACACGTGTTTGTTTCTATCATGTGACCGGCATGAATTGATCCCATTGGTAAAATTGTTATTGGAGACAAGAAAGGGTATTTTCTATATGATTCGCAATCCAAGAGACATTGACAACGTAGAAATCAGAACCATCTCCACAGAAACAGAACTTCCTCCAAGATCGCTCTAAAGAGAAGGTTGTGCAAGTGTTATTCTTAGATATCCATGGCATTGCGCATTTGGAATTTATCACTAAACGACGCCTTGTGTACAAATAACTTTATGTAGAAATTCTACACCGTTAGCGAGAGTCAATAAAAAAAGAGAAAATTTTGCTTATATCTCTCGTGGGTGCTTTTTCATAACAATGCTCCTATACATCGATCCCTCCTCGTCACCGACATTCTTGCGAAAACTAAAACACCGAATTTTCCACACTCCCCTGGTCTTGTCTCCTGGGTATTTAGCCTGTTTCCTAAACTAGCACGTTACTTACAAGGTCGACGACTCCATCTGTAATCTGCAGATGGAGTTAAAAATATATCGCAGTTTGAATTAAGAAGACATAGTACCTTTAAACCTTCAATTTATCGATTTTTCAAAAATATTTTTAAAAAGTAATTTGAACCATTTGAAGCATTTTAAAACAAACCGCGTCAAAATCTGATAATTATTACGTTCTGTACCAGAAAAATTGTAAATGTTTAAAGAGACTTTGCTCTTTAAATGGAATGTAAACAAACCACGCCTCCTAAGTTTCGCTTTCGACCGGGAATATATTATTGAATTTTTTTCTTAATTTTCAATTATATTTATAATTGTCTTTTGATAGAAGAAGTATATTTACAACTCAACACATTTCTAATTCAAGCACATGTTTATTTAGGTTTGTATTTCTACAGCGCTGTTGTTTTTGCTTGCTAAAGTCTGCCTCGTGTCATAATAGTTTTCGAAAAAGTATTGAGTAATCATTAATTTTTAACTTTGATTATCCATTTTTGTGCATATATAAATATGAGTAGTAAATCCACTAGAAGATCTACGGATTATAGAAGAAAGAAACGACGTTTTTCGGAGAATCGACATTCCAAAGACAAAACATTAGAGCCAGTAGCTGTCGATGTGACATCTGCTTCATCTAAGAAACTATGTTTCGATAGCTATTCCTATCAAAGCAACTCCAATGAAAGTAAGTATCGATTAATAAACCTAGATATTTTTTTAAAGAAATTTCAAAACATTTAGTATGCTTTTACTGTGGCTCAAAAGCAGAGCTGAAAGAAAAGGTTCTGTTTGGATTGGTATCAGAATTTTGCATTGATTGTAATTCATATGCTATGCAATCAACTTTTAAAAGTTCACCAGTGTTCGAGTCAAGTAATCATGACTATGAAATAAACACCCGCATTACATATGCTATGCGTACACTAGGGATTGGTCTACGGGGAATTAAAACTTCTTGTTCGGTGATGGATTTGCCTCCACTGGTTTCACAAAAGTTCTATGATAGGATTTTAAATAATGTAAAACCAGCCAGTTTCATTGTAGTTGTTGCTTCGATGAATAAAGCGGTAAAAGAAGAGATTACAGCATCCGAAACAAATGAAATTTGTGTTAGTGGTGATGGAACTTGGAAAACTCGGGGCCATACATCTCGTATTGGTGTCTGCAGTATTATTGGTGATATAACTGGTAAAGTTATTGATGTCGAAGTTTTATCATCATATTGCAAAGGCTGTGATCGGTGGAAAAGTCTAAAATACGGAACAGCATATCAAGAATGGAAAAAAAGCCATGAACCATATTGTGTCTAAAATCATTCTGGTTCTTCGAATAAAATGGAAGTGGAGGGAACGAAGAAAATTTTTAGATGATCATTATTGGAAAGAAATGCCAAATATGTGAAATATATTGGTGATGGTGAAACTACAACATTCCCAGAGCTGCAAAATACGGTGTCATACAATTTAGAAAAAAAATGAATGCGTAGGACATATACAGAAACGAATGGGTGCCAGACTTCGTAAGCTGAAATTGATGAAACGTGGGAAAAAACTATCAGACGGCAAAAGTATAAGTGGGGGAAATCGCCTGACGGATAAATTAATAGATAAATTCACGACATACTATGGAAATGTTATATGTGAAAACTGCAGCTCCACAGATGATATGCGTAAATCCATTTGTCTCATTTATTGTCATTACCGCTCAATAGATGAAGAACCAATGCATTACTTCTGCCCGGTTGGTTCGTTCTCATTGTGTAGTTACCAAAAGGGGAAATCCTCAGAAAATACATCATACAAACATAACAGTATTGTGCCAAACTCTGTTATGAATGCAGAAAAACTAATATTTGCAGAATTATCCCCACCTAAGTTATTGAAAAAATGTTTAGGGGAAAGACTCAGAACTCAAAATGAGTCTTTCAACGTAACGGTATGGAAATACTGCCTGAAATCATCAGGATCTTCCAAGAGAATAGTCTATGTTGCAGTGAATGAGGCAGTAGTAATGTATAATGATGGAATGGCTGGTCGTTTGGATATTATGAAACATCTGGGTTGTAAATTAGGGCAATTTTCTGTCACATGCCTTTCAGTCTGATAATGCTCAAATAAAAGAAGCCGAAATGAAGTCTAGGTCCTCAACATTAGATGCTCGAAGGGCTTTGAGAATGCAAAAAAAAAAATGCCATGCATGAGCATTTTGTTGAAATAGAAGATGTAACGTATGAATCGGGTGCATTTTAATTATTAAATAATTGTATTTTGTTGTATAAAATTACAATGCTTTGTTCAAACGTGATTTTCTCAGTTTCTATTTTTCACACTTTCCCGCAAGATTAAAAAAAAAGTTTTGATTGTAGAGTTCTAAAATTTTATATGGGTATTGTACTTGTTATTTTTTGTTCTGTGAACCTCACGTTTGTTAATGGAATGAATAGATTTTATTTTGTAACATGATAGATGGAAAAAAATTACTTATTATATAAATTTTATGATTTCTAAATTTTAAAATTTTTTTAAATGTGGTAGAAATTTGAGGTTAACAGAATAAAGACTTTATTTAGCTTTAATTTGGCACATAAATGAAGATTCTAATGTGCATCTTAGTTTAAAAAAGTTTAAAAATAGTTTTCTGGAATGAAGTAAAACAAAATGATTTCTGACATAATAAAACGCACACATTTACACTGATATAATTTATTTTATCATCTGGTGATCATCAAAAATAAAAAAGATTCCACTTAAAAACGCTCATCAGCCATCTTTGATCCTATACCCAAATTAAAAAAAATATTTTGTTTGCTTTGCGGTCAATATGAAGACGAAGAGAGATTTTTTTTACGTTTCTTTTAACGATATCAAACGATGAGAGATTTTTTTATTACGTTTATTTTAACCTAAAATATTACTTTAGCTCACCTTCGAACTTACTGGTATGGTTGTCTCCGTTTTTTTTTAGGGAAGTTGTAAATATATATAATATATTTCTGTTTCATCTTTTTCCATGTGAAAGAGTTTTATGATATATGGATAAGCATGAGTATTCTGAAACATATAATGCATAAAAAAAAAAAACGCTTCACACAATTATTTTTTGAACATGCTACACTTTCCCCATGAACAATTTTGTGGTTTTGTTTGCTGTGTTGTATGACCTATTATGGTTGATAAATGTGAATTAGCAGAATATTAAAAAAAATGGGCATCTGTGATCTCTATTGAAGGAAGTTGAAACTGATCAAGCAATTGAAGAACCTACTGAAAAAAATGCATATTAATCAAGATAGCGAAAGTAAATATCAGAAAAGTGTTAGACATGAAACTTTTGAGTTGATTTGAAATTTTCAAATGCTGCCTAAAGATCTTTATGAAGAAAACTATGAAGCCATAATGTAGCACTTCACCTTGTCAAAAAAACACAAGGAAGAAAAAGTTCAAAATGCTATTTGTAGATCATCAAACAACAGCAAAACTAGAAAAACTTGAACAAAATAGGACAGTTTAGCTGAAAAATAACGTTCCTGTGTTGTTAGCGAAAAGTCTCTGTGATTTATGTCCTTCATTAAGGACACGCACATTTGGAACATTTTCTTTAGTTTTATTGGATTTTTTCTCAAATTTTCTAAGAAAAATTAAAAAGTCCTTGAAAGTAGGTAAGTATATTTTCTCTTAATTAAATTATTCACTGGAATTGTGATTTTTATCGTGTATCGTTTTATCGTGTGATTTTTATCGTGTATAATATAACTATAAAATAAATTATAGTTTTAAAACAAACTAAAAAACACGCTTTTATAGTGAATTGAACTAAAAAGTAATATATATATATATATATATATATATATATATATATATATATATATATATATATATATATATATTAATTAAAAGTAACATATACAAAATTTAATACTTATCTTGTTAATTTGTACGGGTTATAATTATGATCGGATTCTAGCTTTAGCGCCAAAAAGTGCATTATTATTGCACTCCATACATTATTATTTTTAGTGGGGGCGCGATAAAAATTACGATTGAAAATTGGGTCGCCAGTAGTGAAAGTTTGAGAACCACTGACATAACGCATAATAAATTAGGCTTTATCAATGCTAGCAGATTAAAAGTATTTTTTTTCATCAAACGTACGATTGCGGAAAGATAAACATGTGTGTGCATTTTCAAAGCCCATTGAATTAAATAATACTGACTTTTGTAATTTTATTTCGAACTTATGCAACTCAAGCATTTATTTTTTTTTTTAAAAAATACAACTCTTCTTATATGATTCATGTTTGTGCTCTTCTGGTATTTTTTCGTAATTTAGAATATAAATGGCGTATGGCAGCATTTCTCAAATTGTGTTGCGCCCCGCTAAATGGGAAGGAACTCGAACATACTGAAAAGTCGAAAATAAAATATTTAAAACACTATACATTAAAGAAAGGAAGAACAAATTCACACACACACATTCTTACTTATAAAACATAAAATACCCATTTATACTGATGTAATATACTTATAAATATTTCAGCACTGCACAATGTATGTGATAATTTATCTCTCTCTCTTTATTAAGTTAAGAGCAAGATTAATAATAACTAGGGGTTCCCTTGGATTGCCATATTCAAAATTATGTACACAATTTAATATTTATCTTAATAATGTTTACGGTTTAAAATCAAATCGTATCGTAACTTTAACGTCCAAGTACATAATTATTGAATTCAATACATTGTTATTTGTATGGAGGGGGAGAGGGCGCGATGAAAATTAAGATTAAAATTCGGGTCGCAAATATTGAAAGTTTGAGAAGCACCGGAGTATGGCCTTTTCAATATGCATTGTTGAACGGTAAGAACTAATAAGTATGAAGTAATTACAACTTATATATATATATATATATATATATATATATATATATATATATATATATATATATATATATATACAAGGTGATCAGAATTAAAACACCCCAACACCCCTACTCTGGGCTCTCTATACATTGAACTACTCAGTGTAGAGACTCCAAAATTGTTGAAGATACTATTCAAGATATGAGGAACCGGATTACGCGAAAACAAATAGTTCCAGAAACACCGATAGATGGCGCTGTACACCAGATAATCTGAAAAAAGGAAAGAATTATCACAAAAAACAAAACCATGCAATATGTAATTTTCCTTTTTGATTTCTATTGCTGATATGAAAAAAAAGATGAAAAAGGTGAAGAAACTTAAACTGTCATTGTAATTGAAATTTCGCCCTGTAAGCACAAAAATTTGCATAAACCCTTGATTTGCAGCTATGTTCTTGGCATAAAAAGGGATGAAACTGGGAAAATGTCATTCTTATCATTGATGGCTGTCACGCTGCCAGAACGTGCTTTGCTTGTGAAGCTGTTTTATGAAAGCAAAGGAAATGCTGCAGCTGCACTTCAGGAGATTCGTCGACTTAAAAATTTACGCAAAAGACCATTACTTCCACAAGCTCTAAAGAGAATGATCGCTCGATTCGAGAAAACTGGACATCTTGGTGTTCAGCCGGGTCGAGGACGCAAATCGACCCGTTCAGATGTCGTTGAAGATCTTGCCACCGCTATTGTTGATGAATCAATGGATAACGTCATAGGCTGTAGTAGTGCCTGTGCAGTATCACGACACTTGGGTGTTCCCTACAGCACAGTGTGGAATGTACTGAGAAAAGTGGTGCATTTTTTCCGTACAAAATTCGTCACAATCAGCAGTTCATGGCCAACGACAGGGAGAAGCGACTGACCTCTGCATTGACATTCCTGGCTAGAGTTGAAGTGGATGCATCATGGTCATGGAAAATTCTATGGAGTGACGAAGCGCATTTCCATCTAAGTCAGTGTTTCTCAAACTTTCAATACTGGCGACCCCATTTTCAATCATAATTTTTGTCGCGCCCCCCTGTACAACAATAATGTATTTACTGCAATAAAAATGCACTTTGAGAGAGAGACGCTAAAGGTACAATACGATCTTAATTATAATCCGTACAAATAAATACGATAAGTATATAAAATTTTGTACATATAACTTTTAAGTAATATATATTTTAAGAAAAAATTACTTAAAATATATATTACTTACTTATTATTATGTTAATTTTTCTTTCTCTAATTTTTAAATTGGAACAGTTAGCAAAATGATACATTTAATTAAAGATTTATTTCTCCTTCAGCATTCGTTTCTCAAAGTACAAATTTCATTAGAAAAATAGACTAGTCTATGTAGTTCTCTATCATATCCATCACATTTGGCATTATAGGGTACGTTTGCGTTAGTCTGAGCAACCTATCGGACATCTGCGCAAAACATGTAAAACCTCGTACAATTCCAGTCAGTTTTGGTTGACTCGATACTTCTTTAGTTACCAAATCTAGCTTGTGAATGTAATCTTTTAAAATTTACGCGTTAATTGTAATTCACGGTAATTAAGTATTTATGGCAGTAGATTAAAACAAAATCATACATACATTTTTAAGTCGTAAGCAAACATTCGACGATAATAAAGGATCAACAAGTACACAGACGAGAATGGTTCCGAAAATTAAATCAAGGCAATAAATATTCTCAAAAATACTTACATTTTGGATGAACCACCACTAAACTAAATGATCGGGGAAAAAAGCCCCAGGTCGTTTTGTGTCAAAACTTACAAATCTGAAGAACAACATGTAAAAGTTGTTTCTAAAACCATGTAAAATCATTTAGCTATGTTGGCAAATAATTTTAAAAAGTATTTTCTGGATGAGGACAACTTGGTAGCAAGTTACGAGTGGATTAGGGATCTATTTCAAGATACTCCAGAAGGACTCTCAACTTCCGAAGAAGAATTCTTCACACATTTCACATACAGTGAAAACTTAAAAAGGCAATTTTGTAATAAATCACTCTTTGAATTTTGGGTAGAGGTGGATGATGAATTCTCTGTACTGAAAAAAAAAGCACTTGGTATACTATTACCATTTTCAACATTCTACCTTTGTGAAACCGAAATTTTCTGTGGTGGCTGCTTTGAAGACCAAATATAAATATCAGCTAAATATAGAAAAATAACTCAGAGTGTCAATTTCTGATATTAAAACATCCTTTGAAAAACTTTGCTCTACAAGACAAGCCCATGAAAGTCCCTAATAATTATCAAACTTGTTCTTAATTTAGTATTAAGAATATATTTATAAAATACCTTCTTCAGTACTAATACATTAAACGTATACTGGCTGAAACACCAGCTTTTCACAGGAGTTCATTTTTTAAAAAAATAAAACATTATTATTGATATAATAGCTGAACTTTAAAGAGAGTAAAACTGCGTGCACGACATTGTATACAAAAATGTAAAATGATTTTTTTTAGATAAATGCTATAATTGTAAATAACTGTTTAAAAGAACTGTAATTTTAAATCTCGCAGAATTAGCTCTTAGAATTAATGTTAAATAATGAAAACGAATATAAAATTCCGATGAAGAATAATTGTGTTACTTTTTAATATTTAAAGCGAGAAGACTTCAAAATGTTTTAATCCATTAGCAGACGCGCACTCGATACTAACGCTAATGGTACTGCGGGGGGACTCAGTCACCCCAATCTTTTGTTTATAATTATTTTTACTGTACACGAGATACAAATCGAATTCCAGTGAATAAATTAATTAAGAGAAAGTATACTACTGGCTTCAAGTGACTATTCAATTTTTTTCTTTGAGGATTTGAGAAAAATCCAATAAAAAACACTGAACTAAAATGATTCAAAAGTGCAAGACCTTTAATAAAGGGCGCAAATCAGAGACACTTTTCATTAATATTACATAAATGTTATTTGCTGGCAAAGCTGTCATATTTTGTTCCAATTTATTGTAGTTTTAATGAGCTTTCATGATCGAGTGAGTGAATATTAACGTCGCACTGTTCAACTACACGAGGGCTTTTGGAGACTACTCGTAATTTTGAACCATGGTTAAGTGACGAGGATGATACTTGAGCTGGCCCCTTTTAACTACCACACCACTCCAACAAGAGGACGTTTGAGCTCTTGACAGATTTAACGTGCATCTCTCCCCTACACGGAGGGTCTTTATTGGTATTGGGCTCGAACTCGTGAATCCTTTGGTAATCAACAAATGGCAAGTTGAACTTTTTCTTTCTTGTGTCTTTTTGACAAGGTGAACTAAACCTTGTGGTACACTTATGGCTTCATATATTAGGTTGATGGAGTTCTTTAGGAAGCATTTGAAAATTTTCCTTTCGTTTCATGTTCATGGCATTTCTCAACCATGAATAACATGCATTCTTTCAGCAGGTTTTTCTTTTGCTTGATCAGTTTCAATTTCCCTCAATAGAGATCACAGATGTCCCGCGCCACCGCTCCCGGTTTAAAAGTGTATTCAGAAAAAAATACGAATGATCCAAATAACCATACCAGTAAGTTTGAAGGTCAGTCAAATGATTAACAAATGTATTATGCAGCTTGGCTGAAAAGTGAATCATATCTTCCTTTTTCTTTTTCTACAACTAATGTACAGTATTTCAATAATAATTACAGTGATTAATTATTTTTGTCTTCTTTAGAATTTTTTTTTAGGTCTGGGTTTCGTTTTTCTTTTAACGAGTAATATTTTATGTTAAAACGTTATAAAAAAATCTCTCATTGAGGAAATACAGCAAATTAAACAAAATGTTTTTTTCTTATTTAATTTAGTGTTGGGATCAAAGATAGCTATTTGATGACGGAAAAACGCCAGATGGTAAACATAAATTATATCAGTGTTGTTGTGTATTTTTTTCATTATGGAAGAAAGTATTTTGTGTTTTACTTCTCTTTCCAGTTATTTTTTTAAAATTTTTAAATTTTCAATATGCTCGCGCCCTTCTTGTAGGGTCATCGCGCCCCCCAGGGGGCGCGCCCCACACTTTGAGAAACACTGATCTAAGTGGAACATATATACAAATAACTGTTGCATTTGGAACACGGAAAACCCTCGCACCTTCCAAGAGATTCCACTTCACTCACCGAAAGTTACAGTCTGGTGTGGATTCACAGCCACATTCATTCTTTGACCTTTCTTTTTCGAAGAGACTACTCGCAATGGCCCTGTGACTTGCACCATGATGGCCAGGAGGTACAAAAACATGCTTGAAAATTTTGTTGCACCCCAAATGCTACAACACCAATGTCTTGATTCAATTACCTTCATGCAAGATGGAGCGCCTCCACACATTGGACTCTGCGTGCAGCAGTTTCTTCGGCAACATTTTACTAATGATAGAGTGATTAGTCGTGCGTTTCCGAAAGCATGCCTACCTCGTTCTCCAAATCTTAATTACTGTGACTTTTGGCTGTGGGGATATTTAAAAGATCTTGCTTATCGAGGACGTCTGATAACCTTGCAGATTTGAAGAACGGTATCACTCTGCATGTGAGAAGCATCTCTGTCGACCACCATGATCAGCTGTTGAACAAACTCTCCACAGACTGCAGATTTTACATCTTGAAGAAGGGAACTATATTGAGCAGCATTCCCCTGCATCGATAAGATATGAATGTTTGGTGCGATCGAATAAAATGTGTTACAAATGTGTATTTTGTGTCTTTTTAGTATATTCTCTGTTACACAGCGCCATCTATCGGTGTTTCTGGAACTAATTTTTTTCGCAAATCCTTTTTCCCATGTCTTGAATAGTATGTTAAACAATTTTGGAGCCTATACACTGAGTAGTTCTGATGTAGAGAGCCTTCAGAGTAGAGGTGTTTTAATTCTGATCACCTTGTATATATATATATTTATAAGGATAATTAAATTAGATTAAAAATTAAATTCCCTACCTAGCACTTGGCTCATCTTTATCAGTTCATCTTCAAACTAATCACCCATTTATTATTTCTTCCGAACATATGTCCTAGCCAATAAACATGTCTTATTCCAGATCGTTACATTTAATAGCCCCTATGTGTCAGCATTAACTTTCAAGTACAAATCATAAAAAGCCACGATACATACACATCTGTGTTTTATGAACCCACTTAAAACACCATGTGGCGTTCTTTTTCTCTCTCCGCTCAACGTCAGAGCTTTTTAAAATAATTTCCTAAATTTTATTTTAATCAGTATATTTGCTTAAAGTAAAACAAGATGGTCTATAAACTAGATTTGAAGGACTAATATTTATTAAAGGCCTAATTTATTTTACTTCCAATGAATTATATTTTATAATATATTTCACTCACAGACACACACAATAAAATTTTTTGTTAATTTTCTAGTAACTCTTACACTTATAATTGATTTAATGTGTATGCAGTCACATTTATAAAATATCTGAAGCATATTTTCACTGATAAATTACTTCAATCAATATATAAATGTTAATATGCGCATAAATATAACCATTACTGTAGTATAATGTACAGGAATGAATTTAATTTAATATACACGAATGCTTTCAATTAAGTGAAGTATTTCTCATTATACGGACATTCACATTATCTTATACATGTATTCTCTACAATTTATGGTGTTGAATCCATTTGCCATACAATTAGGCGTAATCGCCGTGCCCAAACAATTACAAACATACTTCGAAATCCACATTCAACGGATTCCATAAATGCTTCAAGTGATAAGCATGGTCTAAATTGTATAACAGAAGAAACCCTAGCCCACTGAACTGCCACTTTAAGATCAAGATTCTTATTTAGTACCTATCGAATTACAGTTACTGCAACTATTAAATGATTATATACATCAGGTAAGCGGATATAGCCAGGGATTGTTGAGGAATGTATAGAGTAAAATACTAATTCTACTTTAGTTAAAGAAAAGTGCCGACGAAATTATTGCACTTGGGGAATTATATTTTATTCTAAAATCATGAACAAGTTTTATATAAAAATTAATTTTATTTGATTTATTATTATATGTATACACTTTACATTGTTTATGTATTAAGATTAATATGAGAATTCAACAGACTGTTATAAAATACATAACATATTCAAAACACGCAAAGACTAATATAAAAGTAAAATATTTTTGTATATTACTAATATGTATAATTTATATTCAAACAAAACGAAAGCCTAGTTACTAAAACTTTAAACAATTACACACATATACATTTATCACTTTCTACTATTAAATTTCCACTTTAGCGATTTGAATACTAACCTAATACACCCAACGTCAGTATTTGAATAGCATTAACATTAGCGTAAGATTAAGTAATCTCTACGGAAAGCGGTTTTTAAAGTAAAATCACGAGGATAGTTTCTCTAAGAGGATTTGTAGAAGATTCGCGGATAGAAACAATCATATTGGTAATGACGTTTTTCAGGGATTTCTGCTAGTGAAAAAGAAAGAAAGATTCAAATTCCGGCCTACTTTGTGAATGTGATGTATTTCTTACTGGAGATCGCTTCAAAATATGCCTTGCTGTTTTAAAGTATATTTCCCTCAAATTTCTTGTCTGTGTCTTAGATGACTTTTTTTTATTGTTCTGCACTGTTTCATTGTTTAGGCATTCCAGTATATGGGGTACTGACATGCATTCAATGAAGATTAAAGTGTCTCGATATAAAGATCAAGTTCTCAAAACTGTAAATCAAAACACTACTCAATATTTTTCAATATTTTATTCATCTCATAATCCTTTGTATAAAATTCTTCATATGTATTACTATATAAATAAATATTTTGATGAGATAATTTTTCAAAGAAGTTTTTCTAAAAATGTTAGGTTTAAATGTACAAACATTTTCATCGTCTTTGAAGTTTTCCTCATGTTAAATGACATACATTCTTAAAAACCCTTTATAATGTTTAAAAGTGACCCAATTAAAGTAATAAAAATAATATAATTAATTCACATAAGAAAATAATAATCGCATGGCTAGTTATTTTTTTAAAAATATTCTTTATCTTAATATTTAAATTACGGAGATAGGGAAAATGCTGCTGGAAGTGTTTTTTAAAAAAAAATATAAAAACTATGTGGCATAAACTAATTCTCAAAACATCATATTGATGGGCTGTCTCATTACGAATTTACTGACAGAAACTCATTTAGGCAAATTTAATCAGTTAAATTATTTCTTCCTCTGGTAATATAATGCAAATATAATATATACTGTTAAGAATTTTATGTAAAGATTACTTAAAATATTCTAACTAATTTATATTTGGATGTTTAATACCTTTTATATTACTCTATGTTGTATTTAATTTATGTTAAAATTGTAATATTCTCAAGCAACGCTATCTCACATTATCATGTCAATTTAATGGAAACTTGGAAAATCTTGTCGATAGAGCAGTGTTTCTCAAACTGTGGGGCGCGCCCCCCTGGGGGGGCGCGATACCCCTGCGAGGGGGGCGCGAGCATATTGAAAATATAAATGCTTAAAAATTATTTTTTGGAATGCAGTAAAAAAATGCTTTCTTTCAAAGTAAAAATGCACATTTACACTGATATAATTTATATATATCATCTGGTTTTGCACTTTCAAACGCTCATTAGCTATCTTTTGATTCTAAAACCAAATAAAAAAGATATTTTGTTTGCTTTCCTGTAATCCCAATGATGAGAGATTTTTTTATTACGTTCCTTTTAACCCTTAGAATACTACTTTTGATTATCATCTCTTTGACCTTCAAGCTTACTGGCATGTTTAACTCCGTCTCTTTTCTTTTAGGAAAGCTTGTAAATTATATTTTTCTGTTGCTTTTTTCCCCAAGTAAATGAGTTTTTTATGATATATTGATAAGCATATTGAGCACTTTGAAGGATTATTTGGCCAGGTTGTATTTTTTATGAGTTGTATGAGATGTATTTTATGAGTTTTAAACTATTTTTTTTAGAACTGACATCGATGTTTTTGTATCGAATTCACTTTTTACATGAGAGCGGTCGGCATGAGGCGCTGAATCACCCAAACTCTAGTAAAACTGTTTATTCGTTAACAGTGACCTTGACAGTATCCTCCTATTAGACAGTCTTAATGGAAACTCAAATGAATTTGTCACATGCATGCCTCTTTTTTGAGAGGGCAAACGGTTTTTACAATCAAGGTACTTGTTTTGATCGAGTTCCCTGCACGACCACTTTTGTTCAAAAATATTTTCTATGAATATGCTATACTTTCCCTATGATTAACTTTTTTGTGGTTTTGATTGTGCAAAGTTGTACGACTTATTATGGTTTATAAATGTAAATGAGCAGAATATAAAAAATGCGGGCATTTGTGATCCCTTTATTGAAGGAAGATGAAACTGATCAAGCAATTGAAGAACCTGATGAAATAATGCATATTAATCGTGATAGCGAAAGTAAATATGAGAAAAGCGATAGACATGAAACGTTTGAGTTGAATTGAAATTTCAAATGCTGCCTAAAGAACTCTATCAAAAAACTATGAAGCCATAAATGTAGCACTTCGCCTTGTCAAAAGACGCAAGGAAGAAAAAGTTCAAATGCTTATTTGTAGATCATCAAACGACAGCAAAAAAAACGTGAACAAAATATGACAGTTTTACTATAAAATAACGTTTCTGTATTAGCGAAAAGTGTTCAGGATTTATGTCCTTTATTAAGGACACGCGCATTTGGAACATTTTCTTTAGTTTTATTGATTTTTTCTCAAATCATCAAAGAAAATTAAAAAGTCCTTGAAAGTAGGGTAAGCATATTTTCTCTTAATTAAATTATTCACTGAATTTTGGGATTTTTATCGTGAATAGTAAAAAAATAATTATAAAACAAGTTATAGTTTAAAAACAAACTAAAAACACGCTTTTAAAGTGAATAGAACTAAAAAGTAAAACAAAAAAATAAATATATATATATACTTAAAAGTAACACATATACAAAATTTAATACTTATCTTGTTAATTTGTACGGTTTATAATTATGATCATATTGTAGCTTTAGCGCCAAAAAGTGTATTATTATCGCATTCAATACATTATTATTTTTAGGGGGGACGCGATAAAAGTAATGATTGAAAATTGGGTCGCCAGTAGTTAAAGTTTGAGAACCACTGCGATAGAGGCAATTTGGCGACATGGGGATCCAATGGATTCGTCCGGAAATAAGAGGAAAAAATCCATTAATATCACGATCTATGACTCAACTTTAATTTCTCAAACGATCCGTAAAGATTGTAAATAGGAATTCTTCAACGAAACTGAGTTTGTCTTGATTTGTCTGTAAGAGTCGGACAGCTGTTAGTTACTGTTTTGGCTGTTGAGTAGGACGAGTGAATGCTTGTGAATACTCTTTAAGCATACTTGTATTTTAGCCACTGATAGTTGTTTTCGTGGGCTGTAGGAGGAGGAGGGACCTTTTGAGATTTATTCTGTGAATACAGTTGCTGTATTTCAAGGATCGTTGTTCGACAATAAATTTTATCCCTTATCCTACCTTGCTCTCTGCGACTGATTGCATAAAATCCTCGAACCCAGATCTACGAATCAATACCATGCATTTTAGAGTTATTTTGTTATTTCAGGTTTTATTTATTTATAAATTTAGTTTAATTTCTGAATTTTCAACCAATTAAGTATGGTTTAAAAAGATTTATACCAAGCGTGACATGTGTTTGGTAATGCATTATTTAAAATATAAACATTCTAAACACAGTTTTACGTGTCGCAATGTGTCATAGATCTAGGTCTTCCGAAATGAAACGTTTATTTTTCTTAAAAGTATATGATGAATCGAATGTGCTACAACTTATGATATACTGAAAATCAATTCAGTAAACAAATTATGATACTGAATTCATAATGCATTCTTATATTTAGAGAAAGCGTAGATAAATAATCTAAAAAGATCGTGATAGATCCACCTTTAATTTTCCTTCTTTTTGCATTTGATAAAATATTAACTTATTTACGCTATTGTTTATACAAATAGAGAATGTGGACAATACCTGGTTCGAATTTATTAATTGACTCATACTAATGAAAGAAAATCTTGGAGGTTGATGATGTGAAAATTACTTACCACTTTCTCATTACCCTTTAAATATGTATACTGTCTGAAAAAGAATCAAATAATAAGAACATAAAATATGCGTTGTAAGACGGCTATCTGTGGAAGTATATATATTGCATGAAAATTGTATCATGGATTAAATTAATTTTTAAGTAGAGGTTCAAAATACTCAAATACAAATACACCGTAATAAAAATTTTGGAATTTATTGAAATTGATATTTGAATTAGCATTAAAAAGTAGTTTTTTAATTTCTTCGTATAGAAATAGTTAATTCTAGGGCAGTGATGGCGAACCTTTGACCCGTGGGTCAGACCCTTACCCACGCAGGCTTTTTAACTGACCCGCAATTGATATGCAGCCATTTGTGTGTGTGTGTTTGCTTACGCGAGTTTATTTAGATGTTCTAATTTGTGCGGATTATTTATATTTTATTTGTATTTCTTCAAACACTGCATTGACACAAAATCAATTTAAATGCTGTCTATAATCTTCAGTTTGATCATCTAAGTCCGAAAGTTACGCAAATGACAACAAATATATATGAAAGTATGCAGCATTTGAGGTAAAGCAAAAGTGTTTACAAAATATCAAAAAAGTGTATGTATATAATTTTATTTCACATTTTGTTTGTTGAAAAACAAACGACAAACCAAAGCAAATAACCATATTAAAAGCACTTCCTTGGGATATAATGCAATTTTGTAAGGATATATTCAGTTATGTTTGTAGGAAGAGATATCCATAGCACTTATATCGTACCCTCACTGTTTCATCTTGTGAAGCGCTAATGGGCACCATGCGCATGTCTGAGTGGGATAATTTACCAAATAATCTTATATCAATGAAAAACACTAGTTAATACTCTTTTAATGATGTTTGGTCCACATATTCGTGGGAAAATTGTTTTCTTCAATGAACTTCGTAAAATCTTCTAATGCAAATAGACGTGGCAGGGCATGAATACGAAATGTGAACCTAATATTAAAAAACTATCTGAAAATAAATAGCAACTGATTTCTCATAAAATACTTCATATTTACAATTTTGCTATACATACATACATATATATATATATATATATATATATATATATATATACACTGCTGGACAATTGCTAAGGACGGATCACAAATTGCTATGTAGCATAACATTAAGCGAGACATGAGGCCTAGTAGGATAAATTATAGTTGCCACACTGTTCAGACATTAGAATAAAGAATATTTTATTGTTCTGAAAGTACAAAAGCTGAGAAACATCTAAAAAAAAAATGTTCATTTTATCTGCGTACGGAGAAATGGAACAATGCATCTATAAAAGTCAGCAGGCACCTTAAAGAAAGGTATCAGTACGGAATATGTCCACCGTGGAGTGTGATGCAACATTCCACACGTCGTACCATACTTTGCACAACATTATCCAGCAGCTGTTGAGGCAATTTATCCCATTCCTCTGTGAAAGCACGGATGAGTGGTGTTCTGTCGGAAGATATTTCTCGACCAGCAACTTGCCTCCCAAAGTATCCCACACATTTCCAATGGGGCTTTAGATCTGGAGAACGCATTGGCCATAAGAGTCGTTGAATACCCTCGCTGTCTAGACAATCCTGAACAGCGAGTGTTCGATGACATGTTGCGTTGTCGTCCATAAAAACAAATTTATCACCGACAGCACCACGGAAGAGACGAACAGGAGGAAGTAGAACTTACTCAATGTATCGTTGGCCCGTCATAGTCCCATTCGCAACCACATGTAGGCTCGTGAGGCCATTGATCATGATGCCGGCCCACACCATGATACTGCATGTCTGATATCGGT
Organism: Trichonephila clavipes; assembly: GCA_019973935.1. NCBI lineage: Eukaryota > Metazoa > Arthropoda > Arachnida > Araneae > Nephilidae > Trichonephila > Trichonephila clavipes. The sequence continues at coordinate 93,558 of BMAU01021023.1, read as the reverse complement.
CCTTTTCCTGGATATTTTCTGACGATAAGCAGTACCACTCGCGCCAGATCAGTTGGCGTCTACAAATCCGATGACAGACTGAACCTACTGTCATCTGAGAATAGTACGCATGCCCAGTCCTCTTCAGTCCAATTGTGATGCTCACGACACAATTGCAAATGGGCAGTACGGTACTGCCTGGTCAATGGGACACACACAACAGGTCTGCGTGCGTATAGTCCTCCCCTCCTCTCAAACGTCTGGCAAAAGTTTTTCGGGAGATCTGCTTTCCTGAGGCAGCAAGAAACGGATTTGCCACTCCGCTGAGCTGTGGTGCGCCTGTTCCTTTTTTGCTGATAGGGACGATATATCTGTCTCCCGCAGGCGTCGTGCTTCTAACACGACCTCCCCGTGCCGTTTCGACTACAACATCATTCCAGCAGTTTTAAAAATGACTTCCTTACAGCCGTGAAATAACGCCACGACCGATGTCAAACCCCGCGGCAACATCCACGTTATTTTTCGCCCCTTCTTCGATCTTTCCAGGCTAATTCGGCCACGCATAAAAACACCATCTGGGCTTTGTGATGTCGGGCATCAGACATTACGCCGCCAATTCTGAAGTCTCGCCCTATTAACTCTTCCCTGTAAAACTTTTGACTTGAAACAACAACCGTCAACACCGTGTCAAACCTCTGACAGCTCTTATGAACGCTATAACGTTATAAACAGACGTGGGAAAAAATTTACATACTCATACTTCTTCTTACTAATCCCGCACTTATTCTAATTTTCCACATTTTGCTTCCCTTTCATTTTTGTGGTTGCTATGGATGATAGTGTTATCCGTCTTTAGCAATTGTCCAGCAGTGTGTATATATATATATATAAATATATATATATATATATATATATATATATATATATATATATATATATATATATATATATGTCATGATTTTTAAGACAGAATCAGATTAAAGTTAGAGAAGTGAAAAGACGACCTTTATTCTTTCATTTGTACATCTGTTCTGACACTAAGAGCAGGGAGGAAAAAGCACGCCATGGTGGTGGTTTCAAGTGGATAACACTTAAAAACATATGGTAAGTAATGCTGCTTTGAAGGGGTTACTTGCAAGTTAATGCTGACATATGCTGACGATCTGGAATTAGACATGTTTATTGGCTAGGCCATATGTTCGGAAGAAATAAATGGGTGATTAGTTTGATACTTGAATATGGGAAACTGAGAAAGATGAGTCAAGTACTAGATAGGGAATTTAATTTTTAATCTAATTTAATTATACTTACATTTGCCCCCCTCAATTTTAAAAGGGAGTCATGGCGTGGTTTTTTTCTCTCTTTACAAACTTAATCAATTTTCAATAAACACAAAACAATACATAACATTATTTAGAAAGACATATTAAACACAGTAGAAATATTTAAGTAATAGTAATACTTAAATCAAAAAGCAATACAATAAACGAAACTATAACAACAAACACAGTAATGACAATTAATTGATAAAAATTAATTTCCATACATATAATTGAAGATTAGCTTGTTTAAATCTATTCGACATCCAGAAAAAGAGCTCGCGCATTTCCTCCTATTCCTTCATAATAATAGATTCGTATTATAGCTGGTAGATATTTTCAAAAAAATTATGTTGGAAAATAATATATCAAACAATAAGATAGAAAATATAAAAATACATGAAATCATACAAATGTTAAAATAATAATTTTGTATAAAAATCTACTCTGGCGCCATCGTAGTAATACCTTATATTGTTACACACATTTTGCATATATGAAATACATTTTTAAAAAGATAAAAAAATATAGACACTAATAAAATGAAATTATTAATAATATGAAAACGGTGTATAACACACAACTTCTATGCACTATCCAACACAATAAACACTGTTTTATTTCATATGCGTTTTATAAAATATAAAAATTATAAGAATATAAGAATATAAGAGCTCTTTTTAATTATTTTGAGTCGGAAAAGTGGACTCACTTCAATAATAACTTTTAGTATTTTTGAAAATTTTTCACAATATTCATTGTAACTTAATATCGCATGCAATATTTTGAATCTTTCCGTAACCTTCTAAAAATACGTTTCATAGACAAACATTCTTGAGTTTCTCTTGCATCAAAACATTCATTAATAAAACTGTATCACCTTACTTAATTTTTAACACATCTCTCTGAGAAATCTGCGTCATCAACTCACAGATGTTCAGGGATGCTGATAAGAAACAATGAGAGGTGTACATATCAAACTAAACAAGTTTGTCATCTTAATGTTTCGAGACATATACAAAATTATAATGATTGTATTCCCCCTTATCTACTGTATAATATCCAAAATTTGACTTCGAGTTATTAAATTAATTTTAATTTTAGATAAGGAAAATTTCGAGAAATAGTGAATCCTGATATATGGCCGGTATATCAAAACACACAATTTCAAAAAAAATAAATGACATGCAATAAGATTACTGCTGAATAAAATATTTAACAAAACAATTGAATTCAATGGAGAAAAAAGAATACAACTTGACTTTACTTTTGTTTCTTATAAAAATCAATATCTCTCTAGTATTAGTTCTCTAATTAGTCATTTTTCTAAAAACTTAATTTATATCTTTCACTTTAAAACACCAATTTCTATCATAACTCTTAACTCATTCGACCTCTTAAGATAAAATTATGAGAAGTATATTAAAATTTCTCAAAATTTTGTATGACTAAACCTATATACTTTGTTTTCTCAATCAAAGTATAAAGAAAATATCTCATTTATAACACAACTATATTATAAAAATTTAATACCATATTATATAATATATTATTCTTTTTCGTAAAGTTCTGTTCAGCAAAACTCAGTTCTTCAATGTTACTAAAATTGGAAATATACAATTTAACTGACCTCCACTTTGAAACGGCAGAACTCTTTGGTGAACATTAATCCAGATGCTGTTGTCACGTTATTTCACTAGTAAAATTTAATTTATTTATTTTTCTTTCAATGTTGGTACTTCACTATTATTATATGGTGGTCAAATTCACAATATTACCGTGCAGACTTTTCGGCAAAAAAGATTTTTTCCTTTTATTTTTCTGGCGAAAGGATGTGACGTCTTTCATCATGGGGGAATAAGGGGGGGGATCCACACTTCTTTTCTTGCTTAATTTTAATTTCATTCATTGTTTCCAATTTTGAAGTATGACTTTCTGAAATCTTGTTTGGAGAAGAGGATGATTCTATTTCTTTGGCGGTAAGAGCGATGTTCTTTCGAGGATTACTAGAGCGTTTCTTTTTCCGTACCATAGATTAATTCTGGTAACCCAACGTCCTCAGATAACAAATGTAGAGTGTCGTCAGTCTTCCATAAAATTCTTCATATCAGTTATTACTGCAGTTGGCTTTCATTTTTATATTAAATTATTTTATAAAAAATATTAGTTTTTTACATTAAGATCGCAGACAAAGATCCTGCCGGCTTTAATTCTGTCATGATTTTTAAGACAGAATCAGATTAAAGTTAGAGAAGTGAAAAGACGACCTTTATTCTTTCATTTGTACATCTGTTCTGACACTAAGAGCAGGGAGGAAAAAGCACGCCATGGTGGTGGTTTCAAGTGGATAACGAAAAACATATGGTAAGTATAGCTGCTTTGAAGAGGTTGCTTGCAAGTTAATGCTGACATATGTTGACTATTAAATCTAACGATCTGGAATTAGACATGTTTAATGGCTAGGCCATATGTTCGGAAGAAAAAAATGGGTGATTAGTTTGATACTTGAACATGGGAACTCAGAAAGATGAGTCAAGTGCTAGATAGGGAATTTAATTTTTAATCTAATTTAATTATCCTTACATTTATATATATATATATATATATATATATATATATATATATATATATATACTAATAAAATTTCATAATACATATCATATGTAATTTTCGTTACTATTTGTTCCTTCAAGCCCTTATTGTCATTTGTACCAAACACTTAAAAACTTTTAACTCCATTAAAAATTTTTAAATCGTTAAACCACGCCCATTTTTACCTGTTAAGCCAATTAAATATAACTCTTGTTTAGTTTTGAGAATACTCAATTAAATATTTTTAACTTAACTCCTGTGCAAATGGGCATTAGTGAACCACGAGCTAGTACTAAAAAATATGAACAAAATTTGATCCACGTTTCAAAAAGTTTCACCATCCCTGTTCTAGGGAATAGTTAATTCTATTGGTTCAAATTTAACTGAAAAAATAAATGCATTATATTGTTTTCACATTCGAAGGAAATAGTAAAAAAATTCCTTATCCACAGCTTTGTCTCCATTCATAAACACACACAATTTGTATATTTCTGTTGCAGTGGATTTACATAAAATTATCTGCATAAAATAATGTAAGCGAAAACTTTAATAATAGAGATAGTAAATTTTTATCAATGAGTTCTTGAAAAAAAAAAAATGTGATTCAACTCATCATTCCAAAACTACTGGCATACAGCCAGCAATCAACTTCCTGTTCAAAGGTTTAGTGAAAACCTTTTTTTTAGTACAAAATTCTCACTTTCTGAACAAAAGAGATAATTTGTGTGTTAGCATTATGTTAAAGGAAAAATAAATGATTAAGTATTTTACCAGCATAATCTTGACGTATAACATCCAAATTTAAGGTCACAACCATGTTTTTCGTCATAATTTTAAAATACCTTCGGTAGATTTGATAGAAATTGAATTTTATATATTTCGAAGAGAACAGGTTGTACGAAATCAACTTTCAGTTTAGGAAAAAAAGTTTGCTTAGCGTTAGTTTTTCAGAGATACTGGATTGAGACCACTCAAGCATATGGTAGTTATGTGTCCAGTTTTGTGAATATTGCATTAAAACAAACAAGTTAGTCTGTTTGCAGTGAAATTGAGTCTACTAATCGTTCAAATGATTCCTTGAGATGGAGAGCTGTTGGTAGGCTTTAAACCGTCCAGTCTCAAGTTTAGATGGCTCGATGGTTACATTGGCCTAAAAATGGTCCCCCTGATATGGAATCAACTCTAAATAAGTGGTACTGTTACCAGGATGTCCAGACAAGGTCACCACAGAGCATCGACATCTACACAGAATCACTATATGACATTAAGCGCACGTCGAGTTAGGTGGACAATGACTCCTCAGCTTGCTCGTAATCTTCCTGCTGTGTCTCGAAGAACAATTTACAGGCAGACATTTTACAGTTGTCTTGCAGAGACTGGCCTTTATGCCTGGCGACCAGTCTGGTGTGTCCATTTTATTTCATCCAATTGGAAACGCCGGATATTATGGAGTTAAAAGTTAAAATCTGTAGTCTTATGCTAATAAAGAGGCGTTTTGTCTTAAAATCTTAAAGAACAAATACTTTCCATTTAATATCTTTAGACATAAAATATCAAGTAAATGTTATTACCGATTTCTCAATTCTCGGTTTAAAAAATATGGTATCTTAAGAATGAATACTTATTGAATACACTGTATAGTATTCATGAATTCAGTTCAGTTGTAATTATTGTCTTAATTTATGTATTCATGTATTCATGTATTATGTATTATGTATTGTGTATTATGTATTATGTATTATGTATCATGTATTCATGTATTATGTATTATGTATTATAGTATTCATGAATTCAGTTCAGTTGTAATTATTGTCTTAATTTATGTTTTTATCAATTATCGAGACTTTATAAATCAGGGGTACTATTCTTTAAAAATTCATAATTGGAAAGAAATAATTAAGGAAAGAAAACATGAAACAAATAACTCACAGGTTTTAATGAAGCATATAATAAAAAAAATTAAAAAAAAACACTTTAAGTGAAAAAGTTATTTTAAAATCGATCTCAATATTCTAAATTAAGATTTAAATATGGTAAAAAAAGAATCACATAATATTAAACCAGAGTTTTTAACTTATTGAATGGAAAGACGTTAATATATCAATTTAGTTTCTCACTTATTTATAAATTGATAAAAAATGGCACTTATTTTTAGATATAGTAGTTAAATTGTTTGTAGATATACAAATAAAAGGAAACCATTTTTCTTTAAACTCTATGGCAATGATTATATATTTATATATGATTAACTTATTATATTAATTTTTATTTTCTAAACTATTTATTCTGTTTTTATAATCAAATCAACATTAACTTAATCAGTCAATTTATTTTTTATTTCCCTACGGAAGGTAGTTTCTGAGTGTATAACTGTTGGGAAATGAATTTCCTTAAATCTTAAATCTATGTGTTTTTGACTAAAATGGAATAACATGCTATGTGACATCAAAAAAGGTCATTGTTATTGAAATTATTTTCTGTACCGTTCTTATTAAATCGTTAAGAATCTCGAAACAGACTAAAATGTAATCTTGCTATTTTCATTAAAATGTTTTTTTTTCAGTGTGCCATTTTCTTAGGCTAAATATTGAAATCAATATGATTCATTTGAAAGTATTTGAATATCTTTCCCATTAAAAATACATTTCATAAAATAGTATGCGAAATAAGTTTATAAATCCTTTTCAGATACATCTAAGGTTTTTTAGTTCTTTCAAAATTTATACCTAATATATTTTCTGATATATTTCATTTCCAATTAATTTTACAATTATACTTACTGAAGAAAGCCTGAATCTGGCAGACAGCTTTTTTTCCTGAATCAGAAAACATTATTTGTTGGAATGTAATTAATTTAATACATTATATATATATATATATATATATATATATATATATATACTAGCTGGTATACCCGTCCTTCGCACGGGTGAATTGATAATTTAAGCAATACAGACTGAAGTATAAAGAAATTTTTACTGAGTTAATTTTACGTGAATTGCAAATTAAGCAAAGAAACAACTTTTTGCATATCTCAGCTGAACAAAAAACCATGTTTGCTAAATTTTAAGTCTGTAGATATAATAGCTGATAAAAAAAAGTTTTTTTTTTACTTATAACGACCCGTAACTCTCTTATGGATCGATTTTTGAAAACACCTTCCTTCTGCTCAGCAAACTTAACACATTGTTACAAATTTTGTGTAATAAACGCATTAAAATAATGTAAATAATTTGTATCTGGAAGTGTAATACGTGAATATTACTTTCTGATGCATTTATTTTATGTTAAATAGCTCTTACCCGTGACTTCATCGACGTGGAATTTAACAAAAAAGTGTTTATTCAATTCGCATAGTTTACGAAAACTTAATTAAATATTCCACGTAAAGAAATACCTATGCTATAAGTATAATGTCATTCTTCTACTTTGTGAATCACAATGTTTCTTTTACTTTTTTTTCTTTATTTTTTGTTGAGCAAAGTGTGAGAGGGACGCATGGCCTTTGATACTGTCGATGGGGGGGAGGACTGTAAAATCATTAGGATCAAAAGACATGGACACAAAATGTCGCAAGTGGCAGCAACCTAATCACACTTCTAATATAACTGCTGCAAATCTTTGAGACAGAAGGCTCTGCGATCGCCATCCCCACCGCACACTCAAACTTGTACAATCACTCTTGCAAGACAAACATTTATTGTTACGTCTTTGTGCAGTGTTTGGCAATGAAATAAACAATAGAGGTATGAAATTGGCTTACCTCTATTTAAATGCGGAGCCTTATGAGAAGTCAAATGACGTAAAACCCCAAAACTTCCTGATTTAAGTTTAAATGCTGCCTAAGTTATAGAAAAATTGATGTTGCTCAGTGTTTTTGAGAGAGAATGAATTCATTGGAAATGATGCAACAGTTCAAAACAGGTCTTAGTAACAGTAGGGTGAAATGAATCTGCACGCAGGGGGGGGAGAGGAACTCGTGACCTTTGACACTGTCGATGAAGTGAGGGCTGGGTAGGGTGAAACGAAGCCGCAAGCAAGGGGTAAGTGAAGACTCTTAAAATTATTAGGATCGGAGATGAACGGGAAATATCGCTAGTCTCAATAACCTTATCAAACAAAAAAAGTTTGATATAACTGCTAGAAACGTTGAGACAGAAGGATCGCGAAATAAAACAATCCCTATTGAATAAAAAGAATTCCTTTTGAAAAAAACAATCCTTATTAGAAAAGGATTTCACCATTTCATTGGTTTTAATTTTATTTTCACGAAACCCTAATTTTTCCTGTGATAAAAGAAACCTGAGATATTCCTTAAAACATTAGCTATCTGCCAGTGAAAGTTTCGTCAAAATTGGTCCAGCCGTTTCAGAGATTAGCCGGAACAAACAGACTGACAGAAAGACCGACAGACAGACAAAAATTTTAAAAATTGATTTTTTCATATAAGTACCGTGTATACTTTTAAATGAATTTAGTAAAAAGCTGTTAATTTCAAATTACAAACAGACACTTCATTTTTATTTATATGTATATATATATATATACCAGGTGTCCACAATTAATCGACCCTACTTGAAAATTGTTTACAGACGAAACTATTGTTCAGAAAGTTGTAAAATGTTGTGTACGACATAAAGAAGGGATGTGGGAATTTGTTTGAGCGAATAAAAAAAAAATAGTTCAAAATTTCGTCACTAGAGGGCGCTTTTGAATGAAGGCACGGTACGGTAGGACACGGTAACACAATAACTGATACTCATTAAAAACACAATCTCTAAAATGACCTGCATATTTTAATTAAACTTCTTCAATGACTAATTTTCAAAGGATTTACACGAAGGAAGACGAAAATATGCAAATTTTTTCGACGACAGACATCAACTGTTATAAAAGCAATAAACTTTCATGGAAGATTAGTTTATTTTCATTGTGCTCGGTATTGCTAATCAGAATGTCATGTTTACCAGATTGAGCGTTTTTAGTAAAGTTATTCTATCAAAACGATAATTCCGTAATAGTTGCTCTACGGAAATTTCGGACATTAAAAGGGTTGCGAAAAGGTCCATTGGCTGCTAAAAATCTTCGATTGATGGTAACCAAATTTGAAGAAACAGGATCGTTGAATGTTCGTTCTGGAAGAGGAAAAAAGACCTGTTTCTGCGGAAGCAATAGAGAAAGTAGCCCTTCAGGTGTAAGAGGACAAATCATTCAACGTGCTGGCTAGTACAAGTGTTCGCCGTGTGGCAGAAGCATTGGATCTGCCTCGTTCAACTGTCCAGAAGATCATGCGAAACATCATCCGTTACTGTCCATACAAACTTCAATTTGTGCAGGAATTGCTTCCACATGATTTTGAGACTCGACATCTGTTCTCACTGCAGTTTCTTGCTCGTTAGGAAGTTGATCCAGAATGGCCTTGGAATATCCTCAGGACAGACTAAGCCCATTTTCATTTGGACGGTTTGGTGAATACTCACAACTGCCGAATTTGGGAAACAGACAATCGGCATTCCACCTGACGAGTTCCGCTACACTCCCCAAAAGTAACGGTGTGGTGTGGGTTTTCCGCGTTCTTTTATTCTTGGCCCGTATTTTTTCGAGGAATTAGGTGCTGGAGGCCCAGTAACATGTTCTATCACTGGACAGCGATATGCATCGTTATTACGGAAAAAAATTATTCCAGATCTGCAAGCTCGTCAGTGCCTTTCACGCATAATTTTTATGCAAGATTGAGCTCCTCCACACAATACACGTTGTGTTACGGACGTTCTCAAACATCACTTCAAAGAAGAACGTGCGATCAGCCGCCAATTTCGTCATCTGTGGCCTCCCCGATCGCCTGACCTCAATCCATTCGATTTTTGGCTTTGGGGCCATTTAAAACAGCTGGTAAGTTGTGATCAACCAAAAACTTTACCTGATCTCAAAGACAGCATTTCACGACATGTTCTTAACATTTCCCAGAACACAATGCGGTCAACGGTGGAACATGCTATCTTAAGATTTCAATTAGTAGCTGAAAACGATGGTCATCATGTTGAGCATTTATAGTTGTAACAAAATTTTTAAACTGTTATAAACGTATGCTAAATATGATCTCCATTAAAAACGCCCTCTAGTGGTGAAATTTTGAACTAATTATTTTATTCGCTCAAACAAATTCCCAACCCTTCTTAATGTCGTACACAACATTTTACAACTTTCTGAACAATAGTTTCGTCTGTAGACAATTTTGAAGTAGGGTCGTTTAATTGTGGACACCTGGTATATCTATATGTATATATACGTTGCATTTTGATCGGATATCTATCTTCCCTTTATTTCGTATTTATGTAGTAAATTGAAAAGGAAAACTTATCTCATTCAATTTCTTGAAAGTAATATATTTTACTACTATAGGAAACGTCAATTAAAGAGCCATCGCTAGGTGGCGTTGTGTCACCTATCCGCGAGCATTATGACGTTCTTAAAGAGCGGAATTTTCCAATCTAACAAGGAGAGGGCACGACTAAGGAAATTCATTTGGAATCGGGACTTAGTGTCCTTTGGGGTGTTCACCCATCAATGTAAATCCGCCGAATGCCCAGTTAATTCGGAGAAATCAGCCTTCGAAATTCATCCTTAGCTTTTATACAATTAAATATTAATATTCCGCAACGAGTTCGTAGCTTGATTGATAAATCGTCCGCATATTATGCGTGATGTCTGGGTTCGATTCCACGCGAGCAACTTTTTCTTCTTCAAATCATTTAATTATTTTTATAAATAAAATAAACATTTATTAAATATTAAATGATATTTTTTGTAATTATTTTGTATTTTATAAAGTAAAAAAAATACTGTAATTATATAAATAATTATATTAAATTTTATAGATGTATTTTATATTAATAAATAATATATATAATAAATATTAAATATTTTACAAAAAAATTTATTACAAATATTTTTATAATTTGAAATACAATATACTATAAATAAAATATTATATATAATATAATTTATAAAATATATTACTATTAATAAATTGATTATTTTATAATTAATATAATAAAAATATGTCTTTTTTTATACATTATTAGTTTTATAATTTTATAAAATATTTAAAAAGCGCTTTTTAAATATTTTATAATTTTATAAAATATTTAAAAAGCGCATTTTAAATAAATTTATTTAATTTCAAAAAATTTATTTAAATAATTTTAATAAATGTATTCAAATAATTTCTATAATAAATTAATAATAATTTCAATAATAAATAATAATTTTAAAAATAAATAATAATTTTAATAATAAATAAACAATAATTTTAATAAGAAATTAATAATAATTTTAATAAGAAATTAATAATTGTTTTATTAAAAAATTAATAATAATTTTAATAAGAAATTAAAAATAATTTTAATAAGAAATTAATAATAATTTTAATAAGAAATTAATAAAAATTTTAATTATAAATTAATAATATTTCTTATTAATACTAATGCTTAATAATAAATTAATTAAAATAAATATTAAATAACTAATGAATTATAATAAAAAGTAATTACTTAGTTAATTTTAATAAATAATAATTAATTAACCATTTTTAATTATTAATAATTTTCATTAATAATTATTTTAATTATTTTTAACTAATAGTAATTTAAAACATTTTTAAATCATTAATAATTTTAATTATTTTTACTTAATAACAATTTTAAATAATTTTACTAATAATTAATTTAAGTTATATATTTTTAATTTTTTTTTACTTTATAAATTACGAAATAGTTGCAAAAAATATCATTTAATATTTTATTAACCTTTAATAAATAAATTTATTTAATTTAAAAAAATAATTAAATGAATTGAAGAAAAAAAGTTGACTCCATGGAATTGAACCCAGACCTAGCGCAATGTATGTAGACGATTTAACAATCAAGCTACGAACTCGTTGCGGAAATTAAAAAATTTAATTGTATAAAAGCTAAGCATGAATTTCGAAGGCTGATTTCTCCGAATTGACTTGCCGTTCGGCGGAATTACATTGAGGTGTGAACACCCTAAAGGAGTAGTACTTTTACACCATGTCTCGATCCCAAATGAATTTCATTAGTCGTGCCCTCTCCTTGTAAGACGAGAGGCACGTCTGCGATAAGGATGGATGTAATAGGAATTTGATTTATGCGTTATGCAGGTTTGTCTAATTTTTGTTTGCGTTCATCTACACTCTATAACAACAACAAGAAGAAAAAAAACGACGCATCAAGAAGGAGTTGCCCGATTGTAATTAAATTTGATACGAAAGACATTTATACTGAACATGCAAATGATTAAAATTTGGTGTCCAATGGATGAATAGCTGCAGCTACAGCGCATCGGAACTGAGCACTCAGCCTTTGTTTATAAGAAGCGATTATCATTCTGATAATCAAAATTTCTGTTGCACTGCAAATTAGGATGCCTTTCAAGAACTAAATAATACCTCGTTACAGGATTCGAGCTCTTACAAGCAACTGTCAGAGTATTGATCATTCGAATGAAAGAGACTGGTTCAGCAAATTGGAGAATCGCTCGTCATATTGGTCGAAGGATGCGGCCATTAGAAGATACTAGCAAGAACGTATGGACAATGGCAGATTTCAGCGTTATGATGGTAGCGATAGACCGAGGGCCATGGCAGATAGGGTAGTCAGATTGATTGTCAGACCGGCTGTCACAGCACCTGATTCATAGTAATCAACCATCAGACGTGCGACCCGCACACGAGTGTCCATCATGACCATACACAGATGCCTGATAGAGCAAAATTTACACTCGTAACAACCACTACGTTAAGTGACAATCCCGCCTACACATTATCAAGCAAGATTACAGTGGTGCTTGGCTCGATCAGATTGGAATCATGCTGACTGGAGACGTAGAGTGTTTAGTAACATATCCCACTTCCAACTGTGTCCTGAAAATCGTCGAAGACGTGTCTGGAGATACCTAGGGCAGCGTGCCGATTCTGCTTTTGCTATTGAAAGCGACACCGGCCCTCAAACAAGTGTTATGGTCTGGGGTGCCATTTCGTTTGATAGTCTTTGGGGGTCATTAGAGGCACACTTATAGCACAGCGGTACGTTGACGGCACTCTGAGAATGGTTTTACTACCGTTCCTTTTACGGTACCCTGGCCGTATTTTCAGCGAGATGATGCTAGTCCACATACGGCACGTGTTGATATGAACTAACAGCTTGTCAAAAACTTCCTTGACCACCCAGTTCACCAGATCTCTCTCCAATCCAGCATGTCTGGGATATGATAAGAAGGGGACTGCATCTACCATGGAATGCTGATGACCTGACCCGACAATTGGAGCAAATTTGGTAAGAAATATCGCAGGAGACCATAAGTGTGCTTTATCACTGAATGCCACGTCGTGTGGCAGCTTGCATACAGACTAGAAGGAGGTGAATACCTTAATGAGCTTGTTACTCTTTGCAACTCTGAAATAAATAATTAAATTTTCTGAAATTTTAATCATTTTCTATTATCTACACATAATTGTTCTACCCATTAATTTTTATTTCTATCGGACAACTCGTTCCTGGTGCGTCGTTCTTTTGTTAATGAGTGTACTAGCTTAATGTTTTTTTAAATCCTTAATAAACTAAATTTAATCAACAAAAATGATTTAAATAATTAAACTTTGCATCTTAATTCTCGCCGTACAAAATAGAACATAATGTATTCAAAAAGTCACTAAACTAAATAGTTAAACTAAACAAAGTATTTTTATCAACACTCACTTTAGCAACATAGTGCCTCAAATTCAAAAGTGTGATATCTTCACTGTGGGTAATATTTCGAAACATTACGAATAGATTAATAGGAAATGATTAATTTCCCATTTAAGGTAAACTATGGAAGTATAAAAAAATCACACAAATGAATTTCAAATACAGATAGATATATTTTAATCATTTATAATGCGAAGTACGATCCGAAAATTTGGGAAATGTGACCGTTGCGGATGACGACAGCAAGTTCCTAAAATTAAACCACTTAAAATGGACTTTCCCAACCCTTCTCTACCTGTTCAGGTTGGTTTAGTTCATGTAATGTGATCGAATTGCACGCGCAGCTGTTATCTTTCGAACCTAGTTAAAGAGAAAATAAGAAAAGTAAAGTAAGAAAATGGCTTTTCTTTTGAACAGCGTTGAACTTTATTTTCTTTTTAACTTTTAGTTGAAACACGAATAGAGACATTGGAAATGCTAAATAAGGTACAAGGTGATTCCACCATGACAAAATATAAGGTTTACGAAGGGCATCGACTTTATAAAGAGTACCGATAATCCATCGAAAACGATGAATGCATTGGATGACCTTCGGTTTCACGGAACGCGAAAAACGTTGCATTAGCGTCTGAATGTGTTCCAAAAGATCGTCGCCAACATTTGAATAAATCCCTGAGACTACACACTTATCGAATACGTTGTTTGAGGGAATAAGCGGACATAAGTGACCTCAGTTCTGGCAGAGTGACGACTAGTATATTCTGCATGACAACGTACCAGCACAGTGATTCCAATTGTAAAAAGAAGTCCTCGCAAAAAACTCGCACTAATGTGCTTCCACGTCTCTTTCTATTCACCAGACTTGCCTATGTGAGACTTTTATCTGTTCCCCTCAATCAATGAAAAAATATTTACTGGGACTCAGGGTTTTGTGTCATCAGATGAGGTGAAAGAAGCATCTCAGAAGGCTGTACGGAAAGCTGCCAAAAATGGCTTCCAGAAGTTATATGAACGCTGACAGAAGTGTATCTTAACCCAAAATGACTACTTTGATGTAGGATGTGCTTCGGTGCTGTGAACAATTAAGGTTAAGGTTTTCTACTCCTTGTACCCGAGCTTTTGGTTCATAGTACGTATATAATCATCTATTCGTTTCATTAATCTCTTTTGTAATATTTTCAACCGAAGGATTTTGAGGTAACCTTATGAGATATATTTGATGATAATGTAACTGGTGTAAAAGTAATTACTGTTTTTTTAAACTACGACACATTTTAATAAACCAAAATATTTTTAATGTTTTATCTCATAACCATATTGACGAACTTCATTTTGTTACATTTATATTCCTTTAAAACCATCTGATAATGGCGCAATCTTCGATTATTATTGTATTGTCAGTTTAATAAGATTATATAGCCGAAAAAAAATATTCAGCTTAAATTGTACACCAAAAACTCTTAGCCAGTTAAGATTAAAAAAATATATATTTTTCTAAAACACTAGAAAGTAATTATAAAATGATAGGTTAATACTATGTTTCATGAATTACTAAACATCAAATTTAATTTAAAAAAAAAAAAAGCGAAAACAAAATAAGTATATGCAAAAAGTTTGGAAATATTTGTCCAATAGCTTTTTTTGAAATAATACAGTTGGAAAACATATGCGCCGTTGTTTTCTTAAAAAATCGAATCTCGAATGTTAGATAACTTTCCGATCAGTTATCTCACTAAATTAACAAGACTCATAACTCTTTGCTGAACAACCGAACCGAAATGCTGCTTCTCCAGAGCAAATAATTAAATAGATTTGATTCCAAATGAAATACTTCGTTATGTAACCTTTTTATTTGCAAATATGAGCCAGGTATTTTTCTTACATCCTTCCAAACTACCTTAAGGCTACAGATCACTTTGTTTAAAGATTACGCTATTTTCATCTGCCTGAACTTGAACTTCAAAGATTGATATGCTTAGAGTTCGAAATAAATTTTCGAGTCCAAAAGTAAAGGATACTAATTTGAATATTTTATTTGTAGTTTTTAGAAAATAGAATTCATATATTTCCGAAATCCCTAATATTCTATAAGCACATTTACCTGAATTTTTTACTACATTCGGAAATGTCTTTGCGGATGAATCTTGAAAATGTCTATATTTCAGTAAATTTATGTTCTTTTTTTAATAATTAGCAAGTCAGCAATGCATGAACTGTCCCACCCATTATTGTACGAGAGTTAGAAGGAGGATTAGCCGTAGTAAAAACACACAAACACAACTTATTAAAAAAGTCTCAACAAACTAACAAATTTTAGCGACCCCAATTAGGAAGTGCATCTTTAGATAAATATGGGAGTAAAAGCGAGGTAGACGAGATAATTGAATATTTAATTATAAATCTAATCACTTAATCTCAATCGAGTCCAAACGAAAAAAATTGCAATTTGAATGTTTTATTTGTAGGTTTTAGAAAATAGAATTCGTACATTTCTGAAATTCCTAATATTCTATAAGCACATTTAACTTATTTTTTTTTTTACATTCAGAAATATCTTTGTGGATGAATCATGAAAAGATCTATATTTCTGTAAATTAATGTTCTTTTTAATAATTAGCAAGTCAGCAATGCATGAACTGTCCCACCCATTATTGTACGAGAGTTAGAAGGAGGATTAGCCGTAGTAAAAACAAACACAATTTATTAACAAGTCTCAACAAACCAAATTGCGAGGTAGACGAGAAAATTGAATATTTAATTATAAATCAAATCACTTATTCTTGACACGTACTAATAATGCACCTTCTAAATATTTGAAATTACGTTCTAAGTCAATCTGATCCAAAGCGATTTTATTCAAATTAACTTCTAATTGATCAAATCGTCAATCTTAAATATTAAGCAAATAATCAACAAATTACTCTAGACTAGCTTTACGTTAATCGCTAACTGCTTATTCTTCATTTCTGACCTCTCTTTCCAAACGAAGCTGAAAGTTAATGCATTTATACAAGCCTTGAGTTGTATAAGTGACGCCATCTTCTTCAGGAGAAAGTTTTCTATAAAGTAATATTTAAAAAAAACAGCCCCCCTAGAGGATTAGTAGGAGGCACGCGAGTAGACCCGTTACGAGTCAACTTCATAATTTTATAATTAAATTTTAAGAAAGAGAGTTACTAGATTATAAAAATTAGATAATCTTTATAACACTTTCCCCTAAAACTATTTTGAAATTATTGAGGATTTAACCCATATAAAAAGTGATAAAAGTTGCCGTGAAATCTATACATAAATATTTCAAATGCTCTATCATTTATGAATAAAATATTTCAAAGCTGCTCCCTGTTATGATATATAAATCTGAGTTTCACATTTTCATTTTGAGGGTCATCCATTTTATTTTTGAAAAATTAAAATACAAATAAATTTGTTTGATAGAGTTCGAGAGAAAAATCTCTCATTTGGATTAATTTTTTTAAAAGGATCATTTCATTTAAATCAGTAGTTCAACCTTGAAATTTGCAGAATGCACAAACATTTGTGAAACTATAGCTATGTAGTTCATACAAATTCTTGTAATATATATATATATAATAATCTCCCGTCTTCAATTAAATAGTTGAAATTCAAAGACATGTATTTCAATGAAGAGTTATCTGCGCATTATTCACAGAAACCAACATGTTGTATGTAGAAAACACGAAAACAGTATAAGAGTTTAAATAATTTTTTTTGCAAAAAAGGGTAATATAAAAATTAAAATTATTAAAATTTCGGATAAATAAAGATGAAATATATTTCCAGAAATGGCCCCGAAATTAATGTATTCAATCAGCTCATGAATGAAAACATTCATTTAAAGTCAATAATTAAAAAAATAATCACTGGCGTAGACAGTCCTGAGTTGTGTGACCTTTTATGTAAATTCCTTTTGAAAATAGAAGCTTTGTAAGTGGGATTTTTTTTACAGTTTGGATATGGTGGTAGTTACACCTCTGAAAGTATTATAATTTTATTACTGTTTTTTTCTGTTGTTGTTTTTCTTGTTTTGTACTTTGTTTCAATTTTTATTGTTTCATTTTTGTATTGGTTTATAGTGCTTAACAAAATGCAAACATAATGTATCCAACTTCCTTCGTAACCCTGATCAAAAAAGAGCGAATAAATGAATACTTTTTAACATTTAGTGCTCCCGTATTAGAAAATGGATATGGAATCCTTTTAAGAATAATATTACAAGAAAAGAATTATATAAATGTATTTGGCAAAAACATTTAGACAGAATGAAATACTTTCAAAACATTTTCCTTTCATAAAAGTAATAGTTCTATAATAATATTGTTTTGCCAATGCAAAGCTAAGACTTATATACACAGACAAAATTAGAATTTTTGCAAAGTTTTCAGAGTTACTCTGAATTAAAATAATAAGCAGCTTTATTTGCTAAACTTTCTCTACTCTGGCGTACTTAAATATGTGTGAAAATACATCCACTTCTAAATCATATACTTCAAAATTTATGTTCAAGTTTAATACAAAAGTCACACATTTAAAAACGATATTGTTATAGAAGTGATTTTCATAAAAGGAAAATATTTTGAAAATAGGTAGCTTTTTCCTTATTTTTTACCACAAAAAATTACATTTAAATAATTTTTTTCTCCTAATAACATTCTTAAAATGGTTTTATAGATGTATTCTAATTCACACACACAACTGACACTAAATATCAAAATATATTCTTTTATATGCTTTTACAAAATCATGGTTTTGAACGTAGTCGGATTCCTTTTGAATGATCATTATTTTAAATAAAATTTTGCCAATTCAAAAATTATATGTAACAAAATTTATCTCTTCTAATTTCTTTCAATTAAACACATGATTTTGCATCCCTTAAGTAATCATATCACCTTCACTAATTTCATAGAATTTTGAATTATCTAGTCCATTTTTGAGTTCAACAACACGTATTCACTTAGCTCAGATAATTACAAATGTAGATTAAAATCCCTGTCATTTGATTCCATGAATACGTCAAGTAATAAGGCAAGGGCTTAACTGTCTGGCTTGAATTTGTATCTCCCCAACAAATCCCCGTCCTCCCCTCCACTGCTTCAAAAGCCCGCACCTAAACTGGAGAGTCGTTTTCGATCAAAACCGGAGAAGCCTGGTCTATCCGCTTGTTCACCGACTCAGGTTGTTTGCCCTTAAATGATATCAGATGAGAGCTTAGTTCCTCTGTGTATCGCTGTTTCCAAGCTATTTCGGTGAATTATCTGTTAAACGCGAGTACACTAATATTATGGTGGAGAATTGAAGATAAGATATATATATATATATATATATATATATATATATATATATATATATATATATATATATATATATATAGGAGGAGTATAATTTTCAAATAAACTTACCTAATATAATGCAGATAAATCGAGATTAATATTACGAAACATACAGAGAATAAAGTAGCATTTATTGACCACATGTTTTCAATATATATATTTAGACTTTAAATAAGTAAAATTTTATTTAAATTATTAGTTTAGTTTTTCTTGTAATGTATTTGGTATATTGATATCATGTAACAATGTGTGAGTTTTTATGTACTTTTCAGTAACACCTGATATATTTTGTTCAGTACATGTTGTCTAAGAATGAATTGTATGGAAATCTACACACAATAAAAGGGATGAGAGATGATGGCGTAATAGATAATACAAAATGTATCCAGATCTTGGCTACCATGCCAACATACTTCGGATTTCAAAGACACTTTTTTTTAAAATAGAAATCTGTTAAAAATTTGTGTGGCGAAAATCAACTCTAAAGGGAAATATCGGGACAAATAAAGACAAAAATCCCTTTTTAGTAGTATTAGCATTATAGATATAAATTTGCCAGGCGCATTTCCTTTTTCTGAATAGTTTCACTATGAAAGAGTTGGGCGGAAATAAACACTAAAGAGCGGAGAGGGACATAACAGATTTAAAAAAAAAATCCCGTTTTCGATCTATTGGACCAGTGGTCTTCAAACTGTTTTCCACTGAATCCTGGGGTTCAATAAGGTATACCCAGGACTTCCACGACTCAAAATATAAAATCGAAAAGAAAATTATAAATATGAAAACAAAATGGATTTGCACATTCTCTACCAAGTTTTTATAACCATAAGTAACTAAAAGTTATACCACTAATCAAACTGAAAATGTTATTCGCAGATAATAACTTTTTTAAACACTTTTTAAGCTTTTATTATATATAAATATGATATAAATGAATACTAATTTTTTTTTCATATGTACTACTTACTAGAATATTAGTATTCTATATGTTACTATCCCGGGGACTACGGAATATAATTTTATTCTCATTAGTACAATGAGTTTCTCAAGTAAATAATTTTATAATGGAAAATGTACCCTTTGAAATTTGTGTGAAAATACACCTATAACAAAAGAGAGGGAACACAACACGTATCAACATATTAACATTCAAATTCTAAATTTAAGGAAGAACAGACCTCCTAATTTTTAGGTTATAAATTTATGAAAAATACCCAGAATTTATCTCACAGCTCAAAACAACAAAATAAAAAAAACAACAAAAGTTAATGCAGAATATGCAATTTAACTGTAGATAATTGCAATAGACCTAGATTTCTATAGTTTTTGTAAAAAAAATAATATATATAGTACATACTCCAGTTACTTAATGTAAGGCATAAGTAAGTGATGTTAAATTTTTAATGAGTAAACTATAATAAAATTATATTAAACATTTTTAATATCCAATAAATACTTTTTTCAATAGTCATCACATTCAGTATCAATAATATGTTGATATACTTTAAATATATTATTTCAAGATTTATTGTAAGTGTGGAATCGGGTTCCCCGGAGGCACCTTTAGTTCTAAGGATTCCATGAGTCGAAACAGTTTGAAGACCACTGTGTTAGGTTAACAGATTAGAAATTTTGTCATGTATGTTTCTTTTGTTTAGTTGTGAGAGATTCAGAACGGATTTTGTGAATCTCAATTCATAATGAGGGATGGTGCTCAGTGGTCTAATAAATAAATAATTCTCGCTTTTGAGCCATTAGACCTACAGGCTTGTAAATTGGCTGTCATAAGGTTTATTATTATTACACAGGACATAAGAACTTTTTTGCGTAAATCGACTCCCGGTTTATGAGACCGTAAAAGAAAAATAAATTCAAGTCTTGCATCTTTTATGCAAGGAACCTAGAGCTAAAAGAAAATTTTTTAATAGAATCAAAAGCTGTAGGATAAGATACAGATATCTAGGTATCAAAAGCAAGATGAGGTCGTACAACATAAGGAAATACCCAGCAAGTAGGTGAGTAACGGCTGATGAATTTTAAAACTACGCATTGTAGTATATAAGTATGTGTTATTCTAGAAGTAAAATAACCTGTTCCTCATAATAACCAAAATTTAATTCTATGGTTAAAGAACAATAAATATGTTCAGTTTCCAAGTGTTGCAAAACATTCATTTTTTTTTAAATAAATGCTATCATTTACATCTACTTGATTTTTGTGAGTAAAATTTTAATCGAAGTCGAGATCGAGAGAGATTAATTGGATTTATTTCGTTTTTTTTTTATATAAACACAAACTTTGTCTTCGAATTTTAGAGAAGTAAGAGATGTAATAGTTATTAAAAAAGGTAAATTTTTTTCATTTAATTTACTTTTTATATCTTTTTGGTAATTACTTAACAAATGCTTCGTATCTTAATTTTGATTTTTTTTTTGGCTGACATTCACTGTGTTCGTAAAATTCAGTTGTAAAACAATCTTAACGCACAAAACATAAATAATGGAATTCTTTTCGTTTCTGATTCTTGTACAAGAAAAAGGAGGTATCGAGTCCCGATTTTACAAAGCAATTGGCGTAAAGTGAACCTTCTTCCTATTAAAAGTCTTTGCGTTAAACTCCTTTAGTACAAAAGCACAAAAGATCAAACAAACGAAAAAAAAGTGTCTTTCAACCGCTTTTCATTGAATTAAGAATTGAATTCTAGGAATAGTTTTATTCTTCTTACTATTTCCTCCCATAACGTCTCCCAGCTATTATCTCCATAATCGGACTAAGAAATATATGTATCATATAACAAAATTTTTAATGTAATGGACACATGTATCATGTAATGAATGTAAACCGTTTTTTTCTTGTTTTCAATAATGAAAATCAATTAATTATAATCATTAAATTCTCGTTTGCAAATTTGTAGGCTGGTGATTGGTCATGTTTGAAGCGTTCTTGATCAAATTTAACTAAGTTGAGTCACTGTCCCATCAAATAAATCACTTAGGATACTTTTGCAAAATTATTAAAACCATACTTTTTTGTACATCCTAATTTTGCTTAAGGCTGAGCTTCTCAAACTGTGGGGCGTGCCCTCTTAGGAGGGAGTGTTAATTCAAGGGGGGTGCGAGCTTATTGGAAATTCGAAAATAAAAGATTATTAAAAAAATATTAATTTATTGAAAGCAAAAAAAAAACATTCTGACATAATAAGAAATAAAAAGAACCTTTTTACACTGATATAATACACCTATCAGTACTGTGAAATGTAGATTTCATTATTAATTTAACAATACTAAATTCAAAACAAGTGTAATAAATACCAATAACTCCACGGGCTTGTCATACGAGGTCTGGCTATTAAATAACGAGACTGCGCGCCTAGATGGCGTCCTAGAGGAGCGGGGGAAAAAACAAGTAGTGCGTTGGGTATCTGGAAATCTTCTCTATTCACGTACCAAAAAAACGTTTTCGTCACTATTATAGTATTTGTGCAGTAGCGTTTTGAAACGAACGTGTTTTTTTCTCGTGCCGAAAACCATGTGTGACGAAAAACAGGAGCAACGTGTCAATCTCAAATTTCTCGTTAAGTTGAAAAGAACTCCGACTGAGTGATATAAATTGTTGCAAGAGGCCTATGGGGATAATTCTCTATCTCCTGCGCGTGTTTTTCAGTGATGTAAGCGCTTCAGTGTGGGCCGAGAGAGCACTGAATATGACCAGCGCCCAGGTCGCCTTGTCACTGTTTCCGGAGTTGAAACAGTGACCAAAATCAACCAAATTGTGCGTGCAGATCGTCGAATGAGCATCCGGATGATTGTGGAGGCCGTAAACGCCGATAAAGAAACGGTTAGATAAATTTTACACGAGAAATTACACATGACAAAAGTCTATGCGAAGTTGGTGTCAAAAAACCTGACTCCTGACCAAAAGCTCTTGCGTCAACAGGTCTGCTCAGATTTCCTTGAAAGATTAGAAGATTCCTGATGGATGAAAAACATTATTACTTAAGACGAAACGTGGATTTTTCAATACGATGTTGAAACAAAGCAGCAATCGATGCATTGGAAGACGCCTGAATCGCCCAGAATCAAAAAAGCAGGGATGTCCAAATCAAAATTCAAGGCAATGTTGATCTTTTTTTCCGACATTAACGGTATCGTGATGACTGAATGGGTTCCTGAGAGTCAGATTGTCGACCAGACTTACTATTTGTCAGTTTTGGTAACACTGCGAGAACGAGTTTGTAAGAAATGGCCCGAGTTGTGGAAGAACAACTCGTGGATTTTGCACCAGGACAAGGCACCTGCCCATAACGCGCTGTCTGTGAAACGGTATTTGGCCGATAAACGCACTCCAGTGCTCGAACACGCGCCGTACTCGCCAGATTTGGCACCGTGCGACTTTTTTTTGTTTACGAAGATAAAACCTGCTTTGAAAGGGACCCGATTTGAGTCGATGGAAGTGGTAAAGCAAAAAACGGCAGAGCTCCTAAAGGCCCTCACCAAAGAAGACTTCTAGCACTGCTTTGATCAATGGAAAAAACGTATGGAAAGATGTGTAGCGAGAGGAGAGGAGTATATTGAAGGGGAGCATTCGAATGTAAAATAATTTTTATAATAAAACCCTTTTTTGTAACCAGTCTCGTTATTTAATAGCCAGACCTCGTATATAAAATTATATGCAAAAATTAACACTTATCTTGATAGTTTGTACGGTTTTTAATTAAACATTTGACTGTAAGTTAATTGTTTCGTGATTCAATCCCTAATTCCACCGTTTTAAACGTATGCACGTGTATGGAGGACTGTATCGGAGGGGGGGAGGGAATAAATGAGCAAAAACCTCTGAAATAAGTAAATCCTTCGCAAACACTGTCAATGTCCTTTTATTGCATTTCAAAGCCTTCGGAATAATTTTACGGATAACAGTGAACAGAAAAGTTCATATTTTTGAAAGACGTATATATACGTCCGTGGAAATTTACGCACTGACTGAGCGATGCATTTATATACGTATGCGGCACTTAGGAAGTTTAAGTTATCTTGTAGCTTTAGCGTCAGAGTATCGTATTATTGTATTCATTACATTGTTGTTCTATGGAGCGGGGAACAATGAAAATTATGATTGAATATTGAATCGCAAGTATTGAAAGTTTGAGAAGCTTTGATTTAAGAATATAATCTTATGACAGAACAAACAAATTGTTCGAAAATTTTAACTTTACATGCAGTATTTATCAGTTGACGCTTAAGATATTCAAAGTGATATGAAATCTGAATTAAAATCTAATTTTTCAACTTTATGTGCTTAAGTATAATTAGGGCATATTTCAAGCATCCTAGTGAACTATGTTATGTTCAAAGTATTAAAAAAAATAGATCCAAAGTGCAAAAAATAACCCACTTTTTTAAATACCGAGACAATATAATTAGTCATTATAACATAGTTTTGAATACATTTATACAGATAATTTATACGATAATTTAACTTGGATCTGGATTAAAAGTAGAAACATTATTTATGTAAACATGTTATACGAGATATACGAAAGTAATATATTCAACTTTTACTTATAAAAAATATGTTCGTTTACTTATAAAAATATACACAACAATTTTACGTTAATATTCTTCAAATTAAGTATTTTATATCACCAAATTCTTTCCCCAGCCATTTGGAAACTGCTGAAATGAAATTTTTCAAAGGACGCTCTATTGGTTCGTCACATTCTGAGTATAATTAATTTTATAGACTAATATTTAGTTCCTTATAGAGAGTCCCTTCCTTCTGAGATTTGCACATATTTTTAAATCTTATATTCAGATTATTAGTTCTAGTGTTTTTAATATATGCTGTTTGTCCATGGTACTGAAATGCTCCGCTTCCGGGATTTTCTTTATGGTAAAGGAGGGAGTTTTTCATTGAAGGCAGGAATTTAGGTTCTTGAAAACATTCGGTAAAGAACAGGGATTGGAAAAATAATGTGCAATTTGTTACTTGAGAAAAAATGAATATGGAAAAAAAACTCCAAAAAAACCAATATTACCTTTTTTCCAATTGCAATGTAAGTCTTAGTATCGCACCCTGCTACAAATTGTGTGTGCATATATATGCCGCAGGGAAACGAAGAAATTAGGAATTTTATCAAATCCCTAAGGGATGTGATCAATTGACGGGATATGTTAAAATAACGTCTCCTCTCTCAATTCAAAATCATTTTCCTGATGAAAGTAAGGGATTTGAAAAAAAATATCTGATATGTTTCAGTGAAATGATGAAATAATATCGTAAGTGTTTATTTAACAAATATGTTACGTCATTAAACGTAGAAGTAATGCAACAATAGTCAATAAAATACAAATTATTTATTCAAAACTAATTAACAATTAATTAGAAAATTAGGCTAGTATCTTTTGATGTGTAACATTTTTCCTCTCGGTTGCTAGATATTTGTGGGAATGTTTTCGTGAAAAGGGATGGAAATCTGTAACAGGAAACCGGGGTAGCGCTCGTGTTGGCATCGAACAATTTGGCAGCCCTCTCTTTCATAGTTTCTTTACTAATGATGACCTGCTTGGGCAGGGGAAAGCTTATATACTAAAATACCAATCCCCATGTTAATCCTATGGTGCCATTTTTTTAAAGCTATGGGGTTGATATTTGGGCAATCAATAGTACTGCCTGTTTGGTTAGGAAGTAAAGGGACTCGACCCCCAGGTGCCTTCCCCATGAGCAGATTTTTGCCTGTGCAAATGTTGACTCTTGTTCATTTCATCATTTTACTAAAACAGTTCAGGTATTTGATAAAATCGCTTACTTTTATCAAAGAAATGACTTTGAAGAGACGTTATTTTAACATATCACGTCAATTGATCATATCACTTAGGGAGTTGATCAAATTCCTAATTTCGTCGTTTCCCGGCGACATATATATGCTCACACACACTCAAATTCCTCAACCTTTTGAAAAAAAGGTACGCACATGAAATTTTTTCATGAGTAGGAGATAAATTCTTCTAAGATGTATGACACATTCCTCATAACATGAAATGTGTGCATATAAAAAGCAAAGGTTTAGGGGTTTTTGAGTTCCTTGATTAAAAAATAATGATCATTGTACAAATTTTAAAATAGAAAATCTAAATAAAATTCTTTCCCTTTAACATTCTGTTAAGTATTATGCTTTGTTTTATGCAATTAAAAAGTCTGCCTATTTTTAAGCATTTCTTGCAAAAAAAATTGACCGCTTAAGGGGTTAGTATATTGTTCTTGGAATCAAAAATACAATTTGAAGTATGTGTAATTTTCATATATAACACGTATAAGTTGAATCCCTATACCAATGAAAACACTGGATGCCAATCACTCAACCATTTGACTACCAGCCTGTGTTAATTTGTTTACTTTAAAATAAGGTTGAGTATTAGGCTTTTTTAATTAAAACTATGTTTGTTGTTGTTGTAGCTTATGCCACCAGATCGACATTAACATCAAATCAAGGTAAAAGAAATTCGTTACGGCTGAGGGCTAGATTTTTATGCCTGCCTTAGCTCTGATCACCACGCAGGTGACTATACGATTTTTCTCGGTTCCACCCCAATTTTGAGGGAGAACACAGTGGGGTGGTCAGGGGCCTCCCATCTTTCTTTCCCTTCCACCAACCACACGAAAGGATTTATAGTTTGACGGTTATTTAGAGTACCCCATGCCGTGAGGGCACTATATATTTTCAAACAGCTATGCCTTCTCTGTGATACAAACCCTGGTCCTACGATCGCTAACCACTATACTGAATGGGCACTATGTGTGATAGGTTCTATTTCACTCTCTGTCTTATTTTTTACAATAACCGTACAATAAGGGGAGATATGAACCAGTAGGATAAAAATCAGTAAATTTTAAATTTGAAAATATTCATTCGTGTGTTTATAATCAATATATCATGTCCCACATATTGATCATGTACAATATGTAAGATATGTTGGATTTCTATGAGATAAAGAAAACTGCTGCATGTTTATTCTCAAATAATTGGTTTTGAAATAAAATAATATCAACTCTTTGCCCCTGGAAACTTGTACACTGATATTTAGCGCATTTTTAAAAGATTATTTGTTTTTGTTTTACGGTTTTTTTTTTTTTACCTTAGATTTGTGAACCTTAAAATATACATCATATTGTAAAGGGTCCATTCGCGTACATTCTACTAACCCTCTTGGAGAATAATGGATCTTTTAATAGTATTCTAATGAAAACGATCCTCCGAAGAAGAAGACGCAAATTATTCAAACCAAGGCTCGCATTTAAAGATTAACTTTGAAGTTCGAAGAGAAAAGCTAAAAGAATATTAGCTAGTGAATAACGTAAAACTAGGCGAGAGCGCTTCGTAGATTATTTGATTAATATTAAGATTGACGATTTGGTCAATTAGTTGTTTAACTTGGATTAGTGTCTGCTTTAGTTAGATTACTTTAGAACTTTCCTTCAAATATTTAGAAGGTGCATTGACAGGACGTGCTAAGAGTAAGTGATCTGATTTATAATGATATATCCAATTATCTCGTATACCTCGTTATTGCTTCCATATTTATCTGTTGGTGCATTTCTTAACTTGGGTTTTTGAAATTTGTGACGTTGCTTTGAATTATAAATAAATTGAATTTTTGACTATGGCTGATCTTCATTCTATCTCTCATGCACAAATGGATGAGACCGCCCATCCATTACAATATGAAACAATAAAAATTGCAGCAGCTCAAGTATCATTATATAGTTATATCATCAATAAAATCACATATCTTATATTGCGACATTAGCTCCAGTCAAAGCAAAGTTATATATATATACTTTAGAAGATATACAAAAGGCGATGAAGAATAAAACAGATATAAAACTATGTCCAAGAAGTACACTTTAAGTGGAAAAAAGGATGAAATTAATTAATTAACTCTTCGTAGAAAACTAAATACAATCAGAAGCAATTAGAATAACGCAATTTAATTATCCCTTTTTTTAGCTAAAATTTCTATTCAATATGTGTGAAGCATGTAAGAGGAATTCAATAGAATTTGCAAATAATGATCTGCTTATTTTTGCATAAATAATATTGATATTAACAAATAACTGGATTTTCTAAGAAATCAAAAATATATTCATTCACTTGCTAAGTTTTTATTTTTTTTCCCTTCAAATGAATACAGATTTACGAAAAAAATTGAGAGGTTTATTGGAAATCTTAGGATAAAAATGTCTATTTACAAACTTTATTTTAATTAAGATTTTTCTAAATTAGAAAATGGAGAAAGAATAATTTGCAATTTTTCGAGACATTTATTGTTTTTCTTTTATTAATGTATTGTCTATGTTCATTTAATTTTGCAATGTTTTCTTATATTCTTCATTTGCAATGCATTTTTATAATGTATTTTACTGTACATTCAGAAACAATCTATTTTTATATTTTCTAAATCAAAACTTAAGATCCAAGAAGAAAGATTTGCACATAAATAAGTGGTCATATTTTTTATAACTGGGAATTCGAGTCCTTGTGCCAATGAAGACCCACCATGTAGAGAATCTATTAAGAGCTAAATCTGGGAGGTTTAGTGCTCTCACATTGATGAGATGGGAAAGTTCGGTGTGAAGATTACCAGCTTGACACTTGGTACTGATCTATTACGTGGTAGGTATCAAAAGTTCAAGGAATGAGTCTATAACTTACAAAAACATTACTAATTAAACTGCTGAAACACATCCTCGTTCGAAATAAGACACTTGAGCAACAACACACCTTTGTCATCACATGTAAAGATCGTCGAAGCATTTCTGGGATCCATTTTTAGCCATGTCTTTTAATTCAGCCTGTGATACCCTTTTAACTTCCTCTGCAGATTGAAAGAAACAACCCTACACTAGACGTGCCGGCTAAGGAAATAGGCTGAAGTAGCCGGAAGCGAGATCAGGGGAGTAAGGAGGATGTGGCAAAACAATGTTTTCGCTTTTAGGAAAAAGTAAGGGACGGGAAGCAATCAGTGTGCGGGAGCGTTATCATATAAAGCGCCCATGACTGCTCAACCCACAATTTTGGTCTTTACTTTCAAATCGACGCACACAAACGTCACAGGATGTCTACATAGAGTTATTTGTTCACAGTGCGTCCTTAAGTGATACATTCCAGATGCACAATGAGCTGGATATTGAAGAATACTTCTAGCATAACCTTCCACTTAGAGTCATCTTGACGGAATTTCTGCAAGCGTGGAGATTGTGATGATTTTCAAGTTGCCGATGCTCTCGTGTTTTTTATATGTCGAACAATCCACCATTACTTGCCTCCAGTAACAAATCTGCCAAGTAGGGAGGGATGTTTCTCAACAACCGAGATTAGGCCTTCTGTCACTTCTATTCGAATTGCCATTTGGTCTCCAATTAACATATGGGGAACGATGAGTTGGCACACCCTATGCCTGCTAATATTCTTAACTAGTATCTATCCACATGTGCCCTTGAATATTCTAACTGCTTCTGCTATTTGCGCTATTGGTTGAAGCATCTTCTTACTTACAGCTGCAAAAACCTTTTCGATGTTTTTAGTGGTGTAGATGTCTAGAGCGTCAGTCGTTTTCAGTGCCTTCTCTGCCTTTACTGAAACGTCTATGCCACTCAAAAGTTTGTGTATTGGATAATATATCACTACCGAACATATTCTTTGGTATTTTATTAGTCTCCGTAGCACTCTTTTCCATGCAAAAACAACATTTGATATTCATTCTCTGCTCAACAAATGTCATTTCCTTCAATTGTCGGGAACGACATGGTGTCTCATGACACCATGATGAGCCGACAACCTCCTGATTTGAAAAAAAAAACACTTTAGGAAAAGGAGAAGGATGCTGTAGCACAGAAATGTTACCATAGTCGCTCTACTGCAAAACCATTTCACGTTGTATTCTCAGTTCAGGAACTTTTTAATCCTACTAAGTAGTACGATTTTTGTTGTCACCAAACCGCATTTTGTTAAACGTTTGACGCTAATAAAAAAAATCAAATCAAATCGTAAAAAAGGATAATGTATCGCAATACATTAAATAAATAAAAATTTTAACATACTACAGATATTATTTGTTGAAAATAATGCGTTGATTATAATAAAACTGCAATATTTAAAGGTTACAAGCATCATATAAGTGATTGGTTTGACAGTTAATGAATTTAATAGAGCATTATTAGCTGTTGTGTACTCAGTGCTCAAATGCACGTAGAGCACTCAATTTGTGTAAAATTAGAGAATTTGAAATTTAAACAAAACTGAAATGAAAAAAGTCAGATATAATCCCTGTATATATACCCTCAGACAATAAAGTTCGGTGAATAAAGTCAGAACGGCCGATCTGACAGCACTGGCGAAACAAAACACTGCGAATGCGTAGTGTCAGATGTTGACCACCTACTACTTTCAATATTTGCGATTCAATATTCAATCTTAATTATCATAGTGCCCCCTCTATGCAATAACAATACTTTGAATACAATAGTACACTACTTTGACGCTAAAGCTACTATACGACTGTAATCTTTTAAGTACCCCCGGCGAATATAAACGTCTCCCTCAGCCAAAGTGTTAATTTCCCCTGAAGTATATATACTTTTGTTTCAAAGTAAGGTCTTTTCCGTGCACTTCTATTCATGGAGTTATTCCGAAGGCTTTGGGAAGCACCAAAACGACCTTGACAGTGTTTGAGAGGGATTTACTTATTTCAGAGGAATTGTTGTTAAGTATTCCTCCCGCACACACTTAATACTCCACATACACTCGCTAAGTGTTAAGCATTGGGGAGCAAATTGTGTAATTTTTTATCCGGATTTAAGGGATTATTTATAAACAGTACAAACTATCAATATAAGTTTTGATTTTTGTATATAATTTTACATATGACCAGCCCATGGTGTCATGGGTAATTATTAAATGCTTGTTTATAACTTAGTATTGTTAAATTAATTGTAAAATACATGTTACAGTACTAATACCTTTATAAGTATGTTATACCATTGCAAATGTGTATTTTATTTTTTATTATGTCCGAATGTACTTTGTTTGTTTACTTTCAGTGAATTAATATTTATTTTAAATATTCTTTGGATTTCGTCTTTTTAATATGCTTATCCCCCCTCGTTCAATTATCACACCACCTAGAGGGCGTGCCCCACAGTTTGATAAATGCTGCCCTAGAGGATTATTAAAAATCGCGAATATGACTCATAACAACGAGAAATGTAAATATCGCTCAGAAATCGTGGTTATCATTCCCTCGGATACTAAATTGACCGCAACGAAGCATTGGATGGTTCTTTTTGAAAGCCGTTTTAAAATTCTCATTATTTGTGTTATCATTAAAAAAAAAGAAATTTCTCAAATTTTAACATATTTTTGCCTTCAGCACAAATGAGTTTTATTTCAAAAGTTTACCGGTTTTTTCCAATAATATTTTTTTGAGTGTCACTCGAAAAATTAGAAAAGGGAAACACAGAAATGTTACGATTTTTTTGAAATGCACCTTAACAGCAATCTGAAACAAATCTTCAATTTAATACTCGTTCTTCACTCAAATACACACCACTAAACTATTTCACCAAGACACATCAATTCCATTTGAATTAAGATGTAATAACATGGAGAAATTTCGCGTTTTACGACATCAGAGCTTAAATATTTCCCCAAATGACCAATCTCATTCGTCTCCTGTGCTCCGTGGTTTCTGACACATGATTGTTACCAAAAATCGGTGAACTAGGTTAATAATTAATTTGGCATTTGAATCACCTTCTGTTATCGAATTGAACTGTCAGGTGACAGCATTTGAATGGCTGAAGCGACGAGACCTTATCGGGATGAACTCGTACAGAGAGCTTCAGTTAGGGTTAAAGAGATATGAATATATTTTCCAGAAAAGGTATACTGAGTAGCAAACTTATTCGGTTTGTAACAGTTCTAAAATATCTGTCAATGTATGTAAATACTAGTGAATATTTGAAGAATATATTAATCCATTTAGTTTGTCCTTATATAAATGAATGAGGGATAAAAAATTGTTGTTAATTACCTTAACAAAGTCACTTCCCAAAAATATGTGTCAGAACTTATTTCATTGCACAATAAACTATGACTCTTCTGCTTCTAATGCAATATGTATTTTCATTCTGAATAAATTAGAAATGTTTCAGCCATCCGAACTATGTGATACAGATATGCATTACCCAAAACTAAGTGTGTTGTGAATGGAACTTTTGAAAATTCTAATATTTTTGTAACTGTGATACTTCAAATACCGGGCAATACTCTGAAATAAATATTTTAAAGAGAGATTTAGTACGTCAAAATAGTTATTGAAAAAAAAACATTACGGTGTAAAATGCACATGTGTGCGAATTTCATTTGAAAACGTTTCCTACTTTTATTCCGCACATAAATTCTATATATATATATATATAAGACAAACTTATTTCTTGTAATAAAATTCTTCTATTAAAATGATATTAATAATACAAAAAAAAATTAAAAATTATTGACTTTATATATATATATATATATATATATATATATATATATATATATATATATATATATATATGCTACCAGATATTTCTTTAAGATTATTCCTTAAACATTACGGATGTAAGGTTATGCCCTATGTAAAGTGCAGCACTTAATGTTGATATGGAGAAATTGAACAAACCAGTGAAACCTGATAGACATTTTACTGCACGGAATAATTTTCGAAAATATACAGTAAAAGATTTTTAAAACCCCACATGAACATAAATTAATAGTTATTAAGGTGGCAAAAATTATTAAATTTGTTTTGATATTAATTAAATTATTATTGATTATGAATGATTGATTTATTAATTCATTATACAACGAAACTGGTACATAAAATTTTGTATGTTATGAAGAGATACTGAAATATTTCAAAGATATTAAACTAATTTCTGCTAATCGAACTAAAGATTAAATTTAAAAAACAATTTGTAAGTTAAAATTTCGTACATTTAATAATTTTAAAAATTATGTTTTAAAACTTAAAATTCATAGAATTTTTTTAACAAATTATGAGCACACTCAGTAGATTTAACTGTTTCTACAAAGATATTGAGAGTTGCAGAAATTAAAAGTTAATATAACATTTAATTAATTAACATTAATCCTTAGTATGATGTATAAAATTCATTATTTGAAATTCTTACAGCTGTATGTGATATGTCTTACAATTTTTGGTTAATTTATCATTTTGGTAAACTTTTTCACACACTTTTATCTACTATTCCTATACTCCATAGAAGCTAATCCTAAATTTTCAACTTAAGTACAGAAAGTAACAGAGATGAGAGAGAGAGCAAAAGGTAAAAAAAAAAGAACGTTCTAAACTGCTTAAGCTTTATTTTGGAGCTTTTCAGACGATTATCATTGGGCACACCGTGTTCGACAACTTAAGAGAAAATGCAATAAACATTTTATTTTAAAGATCGAGTGGCGGAATGAATATTTCATGATTTCCAGACACCTGGAACTTCTTTCCCGTTTATTCGTACTTGATTTCGGGAAAAATGCAGGAGGAAAAAAGTAAAGAGGAGCAGAGGAGCTTTAGGAAAATGTTCTCTTTTCTGAATGTAGATTTAGTTTGTATGAAAATGCCACATTTCAGGACTATTTAAATAGTTCTAGTATTTTTTACCGTGCCTCTTTCTTTATTTTTTGAAGAAGAAATATAGAAATCTATCTTAGAGAGCCAGTAAAATTTGGAAATGCTGGTGCTTTTCTTCTGAAAAAGCATTTATTTTATTGAAGAGGTAAAAGATGTTTCTAAAAGAGATAAATAAAGATGCGTATTTAAATGTTCTTTAGGAATGAATCTCTGAGGAAGAAATATTTAAGTCAATAATCGCTTCTAATGTTTGGGATTAAAAAGTATCAAATATGGCTTATAAAATTTATATAAACTATATGAGACCCAGATGTATAATATCTTAGTACAAATAACGAAATAAAAATACTGATTAATATTCTATTTTCACAAGTTAATTTATACCATAGCCACTATTTATATACTAGTTAATAGATTAATAGTTAAATAAAATTAAACAAAATAACAGTATTTTTTATAAATTGTGGCTTTATTCATTTAATGGATTACGGTCAGTGATAAGATAAAAGCTTAGAAGTGTAACTATAGGAAAATAAAACAGCTTATTTTACATTTGTACATTTTAATAAAATAATGAAGCATTTCCATTTAGTTCTTCGTAATCTGCTAAGCACAAGTAAAATTTAAATGTCTTGACATTTAAGTATTATTAGTTTAAATTTAAAATAAGTTATTTTCATTACTAGGCATACAATAGTTTAGTCTTAAACAGAAAAAAATGCTAAGATACCAAATTAGAAAGCAACAAGTACCCGAAGTCTGTATTTGTAGGTTTGAACTCTTACTAATAATCTAGTTTGAGTGAGAAAGAAAAACAGTATAAACACATGAAAAAAAAATATATATTACAACTCATAGTTTGTGTTTGTTCTTTTAGTATTTTATCAACAAAAATCCAAATTTAAAAAAAAAATAATAGATATTTTAATAGAATACTCCCCCCCCCTTCTTCTATGCTACTATATGTTTAAAAAAAAACGAAAGGAACATATTTAACAATTATTTTAGTAATTTAGGAACATTTAAATTACACATAATGGCCTAAAGAAGCAGGATAATTTTTTATCCGTTTTATTTTGAGGAATAAAAAGAAATTACTGTTTGGAAAGTTTTTATTATGTACTTAAAAGGCAATATTTTTTTTTATCAAAGATCCTAAATATGTACTTAAGATTTACATTATATTAAGAAAACATTGAATGGAGCATTAAAGTGTTAATAATATTTTGTAACTTACCTTTGTAAGGGAAACGAATTTCAATGGTTTATTGGGGTTTTTTAAATGGTTATTTGTAATGAATTCTTTTTCCATTGCAAGTAATGACTTTTAAGATAAGTTCTCAATTATATTCTTATCAAACAATGAATTCATTCATTTCATCTATATTTATCAGAATGACTTAATTCGCAAAACATTAATTAGAAATATATTTATAATTCGGAAAAAAAGAGGGTTTTATATATATATACTATCGCCAAGTTTCGCTTTTCTTTGAATACATGAGAAGCAAGAATAAAGTAAATATTTTATTAATGAATTTATGACTTAATAAAAAATTACCATGCAATAATAAATTTTCTATGGAAAAAAATTAATTGAATTTTTAAGATTTTTGCTAAAGGTTTTGATAATAATACAAAAAAAAATATTTAAAATAAAGTATGATATATACATTTGTGATTGTGGCTATTATTTGGCTACTTTTAAAGTAGATTATCAAAGTATCTACATTCTTAGCAGAATGAAGAGTTTGGCACTGTAAAATTCTTATCGAATCAAGAATTAAAAAATTTGACATTCACCTTCTATACTGTTTTAACACAAATACTTTCCAGAAAATATATTAATATTTAAGAAGAAATGTACAATACATATACATATTAGATTATAATTTAAAATAATTACTGTAAATTTTTCGTCCATACTCTTATGTAATTAATTTTTATACCAATTCTCCTCGAATTTTTAAGGAACGTATAATGATTCTGAAAGAACTCAGCACAATTTCTAATCATAACTATAACGGTAATCCCATGACAAACATACATTCCTCTCAAATACTAATGTCCTGTTTTGCTGCTTTTTTTATTATTTTCACACCCTCTAGCAAACGTGTAGCTCGAATCCACATCGATCACTAACAGCATCAGTCTGTCCAAGTTACAACGAAGCAATGTCCTCAAAGAAAAAGAAAATTCCGAAGTTCCTTGCTAATACGTAGCGTATTCCCCTTCCCTTTTCGCCACCTTTTAGTATTATTTCCCCTTTCTTCCCCCGAAATGATTAAATGAGATATTCCGAGCATTCTCGGTTGCTGCCAGAAAATGACCCTAAGTAGCTATTGTCCACCCGACCAAAAACCATCCGGAATATGTGTTAATAGGATGGCCAAAGAATAAGGACAGAGAAGCCTTGATAAAGCTGGCATTTTCGCTGATTGGTGTAAAACAAATAAAATATGATATTTTTCCTTCTGTTATATTTGCTGCTAGATCTTTGTTGTTACTGATGCGTCATAAAGATATTTTTGCATTTCCTGACTGAAATTGAGTTGGACGGTAGTAAAAATTAGATGTGAAGCGTTCTTACCGATAATATTTGCAACACGAAAAATATCGAGAGAAGATATAAGGCTAAGAAAAATTCTGTACAAAATAAATACAAATATAAAAATACATATTCAACAGCAAAAAGTTAAAGCCAGCGTTTCTCAAACTGTGGGGTGCGCCCCCCCTTGGGAGGCGTGATAACTGTACGAGGGTGGCGCAAGCATGTGGAAAAATCGTAAGCAAAATATTATTTTAAAAAAAGAAAAAAAAACTATTAATTTACTGAAAGTAAAAAAAAAATACATTCAGACATTAGAAAAAAAGATAAAATACACATTTAAACTGGTATAATAAACTTATAAAAGTATTTGTACTGCACAATGTATTTCATAATTAGTTTAACAATACTATAAGAACAAATTTAATAATTAGAAGTGACCCCATGGGCATCATATACAAAATTGCATTAAAAATTAACTCATATCTTGATAATTTTTATGGTATATACTTATTCCCTTAACTGCCGATCAAAAGTTATGCGATTCTCTCCCCAATGTCAACGTTTTCCACGGTCGCATAAGTATGTGATGTACTTATGTACTTTCAAACCCTTCGGAATAATTTTATTGAAAGTAGTGCACAGAAAAGATCGTACTTCCGAAAAACGTGTATGTTAAGTCAGGGGAAATTAACGCTTTGGGTGAGCATGGAATTTATATACGACGGTGACATTTAAGAGGTTAAAATCGTATTGTAGATTTAGCGTCAAAACTTAGTATTTTTGAATTCAATATATTGTTATTGTATTGTTGGGAAGGGGTGGGGGAGCAATGAAAGTTATGATTGAATATTGGGATGCAAATATTGAAAGTTTGGGAAGCGCTAGTTTAAGTAGTTAATAAGAAAGAAAATACTTTCGGACAATAACGGAACAGTAATATTATAATATGCTATATACTTTCTTTAGAAAATTAAGTAACATGCAAATTGTATTCATGCATTTGAAAATTTTAAAACCAAAAATTTCCCTACGATATTAATTACAAACTTTACAAGTTAACCAGAATAACTAAATTTGTTAATACTTTGCAACACGAATTTGTTACATTGACACTCCCAGGAACGATTCGGCAGTTTTTTTTTTGTCTTCCATCCACCACGTTGGATATTCACGAGACTTCTCAAGATGTTTCATTTGGTCTAGAACATTCTCAAACATTTCCGTGAACTGGATGCAAGTATTTACTAGAAGTACTTCTTTCAATTTCATTTAATCTAAGAAAGGGGAATCTATCACAATTAATTGCAATCTGCGTGCTAACTAGAGTTCACGGTAATCATGGATGAAAGGAATCAAAATGGTGGATAAATATCTAATTAGGCTTATACAATAGTGAAATTTCTGTACTTGAACAGACGAGTGTTTTTTTTCAAAAATAAACTCAATGAAAGTTTCTCATAAATACTTAAATTTGTAGTTTAATGGTGATGATGGATATGGAAAAGAAAAGCATCTTGCTTCAAAATGCCATTGACAATTTGATCCAATTAAATTTTTCTTTGTTAGTATGGTCAATATTCTTCAGAAATCATGTCAGCAACTTTACCCTATATATAGAATAATATTAGCTAAGATCAGAGGCAAAAGGTGACTGACTCGTTATTAGAGAGTTACCTTAATTTTTCAGCCACTCAATGTATATATTTTACAAAATTTCTTTTACAGCATATATATCTTTGAAGCGAATTCATTCATTCTGAAAACTATCTGCACTATAAAAAACTAACAACTTAACCCACTTTACATTACATACAATAGCTAGTAAAAATCTCCGTTCACGTACTATTGCTTACATGAACAATGAAAAAAGTTTAAAAACTAGAATTAAAAAAAACAAATTTTAACTAGAATTTATTTAGTTAATTTTAAGTATTCAGAATAACAAAAGTAAATTTGGTTTGCCTTCATAGATTTTAAAATAAAGACAGGTTTGTAACGATACTAACAAAAATCAAGTAGAAAAAGTCTTTGTTCATTGTTTTAGCAGTAACTATAAAAATTGTTCAAAAAGAGAATAATGAGAGCTATTTAGTAGCTAGTTGGATAACCTCATCGTTTGAGAACCTACTGAAGTCGTTTCGACATTGAACTAATAAAGCTTGTGGTTTCTTCAGCACTTATCTTTTCCCATTGGTCAAGAACACTCTTCAGCATATCCTTGCCGGATACATTGCGTTGACGAATCCTGCGTTCCAACAAATTTCATAGGCGGTCTGTAGGATTCAGATCAAATGACTGCGACGCCATTTGTAGTTGATTAAAGACGTTATACACACACAAGAGCCAAAGCTTTATAATCTCAGCGGTGTGCTTAGGATCGTTGTGGTGTTGAAAACGAAACGATTATCCTAAGCCAAGTATGCACTTTCATTTAAATTATTTTTTAGACATTATTTTTGTTCATAATTAATTATATGTACTCCACCTTACCAACATCATTGCTCGCCATACACCCACACACCATGACTCCACCGCCACCGTGCTTCAGCATTGGTACTAAATGTTCTTTTTGAATCACTGTGCAAGGGTCTCTCCAAACTAATTTACGACCTTTTATGCCTAAGATACAAAATATGCCCTCATCACAGAATATCTCAGTCTTCCAGAACTCAAGAGGCTTATGTATATGATCTTTTTCAAAAGCTATCCGCTTAAACCGGCTTGTTACTGAAATATAAGGCTTTCTGCGAACCACTCGACTTTGGTATCCGGCCTTTTTCAAGATTTTTCTTGCAGTATCTGCACAAATATTTTTGTTTAACTGCTTGTGAATGACTGTTGCTATT
Source organism: Trichonephila clavipes (assembly GCA_019973935.1). NCBI lineage: Eukaryota > Metazoa > Arthropoda > Arachnida > Araneae > Nephilidae > Trichonephila > Trichonephila clavipes. The sequence goes on along the minus strand of BMAU01021023.1, from coordinate 54,454 downwards.
TAAGTTGCAGACAAACACGGAATTTTTTCACCATGATGTCATACTTCGTTTTTCTCTGATTGTGAGTTTAGATGGACGATCTAAATGAGGTTTGGATGTGTAAACTCTTGTAGATATAAAGTTATAAATAACATGCTGGATAGATGAATTCTGCCGTCCAGCGGATTTGGCTATATTCCGACGACTTTTTCCACCTTTTCACGTTGATTTTACGCTCGCTGATACTAATTTTCTTCTTTTTATTTTCCATGTCCTTTAATTGCTTCGTATCTCACAAAAACGCAACAATTACTGCGACACAATTTTCTTAAGCCGTTTTACTTGATAACTAAATACCAGAACTCTGTTAACCTATAACGCCCATTGATATAAATTCCAAGAATCTAGAATATTCAAATAGTCAACATAGACTTTTCAGCCTACTATTTGTGTGTTTTGCTACAAAACTCCCTCTACCCTAAGCAGTTTTAATTCAAAACTAACGAATTCTTGCATGCTCAATATTTAAATAACAGTAAACAAATTTGTGAAATTTTGTCAGATAAAAATTATATTATTATTCAATTTTACCTTTGCTATATGATTTCTGAAGGGTGAACGCAGAATTTTTTTAGCAAGTGTATGGGGAAGTGGAATTGATAATACTCATTTAAAAAAATGTAGCTTATTTATTACATTTGAGGCGCTATGAGATGGAGCTTACCTACAAAGTATGCATATGCTCAATGATACTTTAACGATATATATATATATATATATATATATATAGATAGATAGATAGATAGATCGTTAAAGTATCATTGAGAAATTTCTGAGTGTTATATCGGTTTCAAAACTAGGTTTACAACTTATAAATGCACATTTTTCTCAATATATATATAATGAGAAAAATGTGCGTTTATAAGATGTATATATATATATATATATATATATATATATATATATATATATATATATATATATATATATATATATATATATATATATGTATATATGTATGTATGTATATAATGAGAAAAATGTGCGTTTATAAGTTGTAAACCTAGTTTTGAAACAGATAAGATTCAGAAATTTTTAGTATATAATTGAATATCGGATTTTTTAAAAATTTGTTTTGCTAAGTTTCTCAACATAATTCCTCATTAAAAATTTATTAATAATTCCAATAATTATCATTTCTAAGTTTTTGTTTTTATAGGGTACTGCATAAGTTTAACAGTCTTTTTAGGAAAAAATAGTGCCAGATCAATTATTTATTGCGGTCGTGTTGGCTTTCTCATTCTGTATGTTTAAAAAAGGATGACGTTTTTTGAATATTGCTTCTGCATTCAATAAGAACACATTTTAAACCAAAGAATTTCGAAAAATACTATTCATGATTATAATATATTCTGAATTTTTTCTTTCCACATTGGTAATCAAAATGTAACGTTGTTTCATATTTATAAAGAAGTGGGATTTAAATCTTTATATTACCGTGGGTATTTTTTTCTACGAAGAATTTTGGTCATTTATTACACTGATATCCCTCTACCAACCCCCAATATATATGTATGATCATATATTAGGTTGGGGGAAAAGAAATCCATTATTTTTGCATGAAAATCAAAACTTTGTTGAACATACTTCCGTTTGTCCGATCTGGGTCAAATATGCACCGTTTTGCTGCATAATTTGTTGTCATTTTAAAGGCCCTTTAAAAGGCATTTCATAATGCCCCTTTCATAGAAGTCTTCTCCTTTATTGGCGAAAACATCTAGTAATCGATTTTCCCAATCTTCTCTTTATTAATTTCTTATCACTCAGGAAGTTTTGCAATGCGAGAAAGAGGTGGTAATCGCTTGATGCCAGGTCCGTACTATATGGTGGACGCATTAAAACTTCCCAACCAAGCTCCCAGAGGTTCTGGCGAGTCACTATAGAAGTGTATGGCCTGGCGTTGTCCTGATGGAACACAACATCTATTCTGTTGAACAATGCTGGCCTTTTCTGGTCAATCGCTAGCTTCAAACGGTCCATTTGTTGACAGTAGAGATCTAAATTTAGTGTTTGACCATGCGGAAGCAATTTCTAATAAATGATTCCTTTCTATTCCCACCAATTACGCAGTAGAACCTTCCTTGCCGTTAGTACTGGTTTGGCCACCGTTTGAGCTGCTTCACCGCACTTTGACCACAATAGTTTTTGCACAATATTGTAGTATGTGACCCACATTCCTCATCCCCAGTCACTTTCCGTTTAAGAAAGCTCCCAGAGGTTCTGGCGAGTCACTATAGAAGTGTATGGCCAGGCGTTGTCCTGATGGAGGTCGGTTTCCTTCCGTTTGGCTAAGGTTTCGCAGATGTAAATTCAATTCATCTTCTTCTTTTGTTGTTAATTAGCGTGGGACCTAAACATGGAGCTTTTTTTGTAAATCGTACTTAGCGCAAATGGCTTAAAACTGTTTTATGGTCAATCGTTAGCTCCTGGGCGATGCTACGACTACTAACAGGCCGGTCAACTTCAAACATTTCTGTGATTTTATCGACAATTTAGACGACGGGTCTGCCTGTGCGAGGTGCATCTTTAACATTAAAAATCCCTGAACGGAATCGACGAAATCGAGAGTGCACGTAATTAGCTATTACAGTATCGGAACCATAAACACCATGCGCAATTTCAGCCACCTGGCTGGCATTTTCGCCTTTATCGAACTTTCTCTTTGTTGACTTCCAATTTTAACACCCTGTAACTCACAACTGAATGAACCAAACAAAAAAATAAAATAATATTTTATTGTGAAATGTGTTATCTTGACAACGAGCATAAATTTGAAATTGTTTGATCGATACTTCGTGAGATATTGACACTACAGCCATCTACTGAAAAAATAATGGACTTCTTTTTCCCCAAACTAAAATATTTCAAATTACTTGTAAATATATTGTTCTATATCGATTATATTTTTTATGACTTTTTAATATGATTTAATATGTATGATTTGATTTCGAATTCTTTAAGGTATTTAATTACCTGATTTTTTTCTTTGACTACCTTCTTAAACTTACTTACAAAGGAAAAAATATGGAATTTTTTCCTTTTTTCCATAATCTCATGTACTTTGTTTTAATAACACCACTCTACAGTTATGAATGATTCTTGAAACTTTTTCCCGACTTATAACCTAAGGATCTAATATTTGACTCCTTTCCACCTGTACGAGTATTTGTTAGAAAATAATTTTATGCGTGATGAGAGAATTCCAAGGGAGGTGTTTATCTAACTTACCGTTCTGTTCGAGGAGAGCAATTCATTAACCTATTACAAGCTTTTTTTATTTCTTTCGGATAATTTTTCTGTTATATTAACTGTGTCAAAACGTCAGTTTTTATTTGATATCTTTCAAATGCGTGACATGTGAAACTGTAGAAATTAAATACTTGCCTCTCTGGGTTTGTTATACTTCTTGTGATCTTAATTTATTATTTCATGTAAACACATTCATATATGTAGTCTTTACAGGTAACAAATTTTTACGATTTATCCATTTAAGCGGTCAAGTTCTTTCGCGCAAAAGGCTTAAAAAAAGGACATTTTTGTTCCCTGTAGCTAAGAATATACTTAATAGAATGAGAAAATAGAAGTATGTTTTTTAAATTTTAAATTTTTAAGTTTTCACACTATTTTTTATTTTATAATTGTGGAACACAAAAACCCTAAATGTTTGCTTTTTATATGTACACTCTACATAGTATAAATAATATTGCACAAAAAGTGTAGCACAAAAAAATGATACAAAGAGTGTAGCTTGAAAAAAAGGGCAGAATTGGCATTAACTAATTTGGTGATGTCGTCCCACACACCTGTTTCATCTACAACTCCCCAATTCTGGTGTATTTATTATGCTACGCACTTAGTCTCGTTTTTTGTGTCACACTTTGTATACAATATTCTTCATACCATGCAGAGTGTACATATAAAAAGCAAACATTTAGAGTTTTTGTGCTCCCCAATTATGGGGGGAATGATAAGAATCATGTTAAGAAACTTATATATATATAGCTACGAATTTAACATCTGATATTCAATTAGATATGTAAGATTTCTGATAGTCATTGGTTTCAAACCTATAGGTTTAGTACTTAAAATGCCTTTTTCTCATACATTAATTTTTGTCGATACAAGTGTATTCTTTTCTTCTATTCTCTAAGCCTTTTTGGTACAAAACATTTTGAAATTTTGTGTCTATAATTTCATACATATGAAGAGTAAGATTTGATATGGATTTTTAAATTGGAAAATTTTTATGCTTTTAAGTGTGAAAATTAGTATTTTTTTCTTAGATTTGTTGTGTTAATTTTGGTGGAAAGCTATGAGTGATTGCTTATACAAAATTAATTATTGAAATGCAACAAATTTACAAATTCTTTAATTCCATATTAGCTTTTATCTCCAAAAAATCATGTAAAATAAATCTTTTGAAAAAAGCAAACAGTAGAAAGTTTTTAGAATTGCGTAAAAGTTTAGAAACGAGAAAAATTGATTTAATTACAAAATCATATTAACGAAAAATTAAAAAAACTCAAAATTAAAAAACATATGTTTTCCAATTAAAAATAAATCTTATATTTAGGATGTAGTACTATTTAATTTTGAAATTTTGATAATAAATAGATGTACAAATAATGGTTTAACATAAAAAACATAAGATTAAGAGCATAAAAACAATAATTTAACTTTCACGTGCTGAATAATAACTGTAAATTTTGAAAGCCTTAGTTAGTTTTTTGCTTTTGGTTTGGTTCAACACATTTAAAATTTCCAAAGTATCAACCGTAATGAAGCCAGCATCAAATATAATTTCAATATATCAAATTTCCAATTTTTCTGGGTGTTACTAATAAATAAGATAAAAATGTTTATACATGTAAAAATAATCAAATACTTAAATTGATGTGCAGAAAAACTAGAAAATGTTCCATCCTATTTAAATTAGCCGTTGTTGCACACAACTAAATTACATTTAAATACTTTTCTCTCTCCTTTTTTGAGTTAAAACGTGCTCATAATATGATGAAAAAATTGTTATCTCATCCCAAAACAAAGAGACATATAATACCGAGATAAAACGATACATTTTGTCGAAAAGTTCTTATATCATTTTTTAAAATTTATTTCCCCAGTAAAATACTATAGCAAAGGGTGTTTTTTTAGAGGTATAGAACTTTAAATTGCAATTAAACAACGATGTATTATTCGATTGACATGAATTTTTTTATTCGAAAGATAATCTTGTGGCATTACATTTTAAATATGATTTCTGGCATAGGACTGCCACGGCTGGCTCGGATGTAGTCCAATCTGGACGTCCAATTTTCGATGACTTTTTCCAACATTTGTGGCCGTATATCGGCAATAACACGGCGAATGTTGTCTTCCAAATGGTCAAGCATTTGTGGCTTATCCGCATAGACCAATGACTTTACATAGGCCCACAGAAAATAGTCTAGCGGTGTTAAATCACAAGATCTTGGAGGCCAATTCACAGGTCCAAAACGTGATATTAGGCGGTCACCAAACGTGTCTTTCAATAAATCGATTATGGCACGATCTCTGTGACATGTTGCGCCGTCTTGTTGGAACCACAGCTCCTAGATATCATGATTGTTCAATTCAGGAATGAAAAAGTGAGTAATTATGGCTCTATACCAATCACCATTGACTGTAACGTTGTGGCCTTCATCGTTTTTGAAGAAGGATTCCACCAGCCCATAAAGCGCACCAAACAGTCAGTTTTTCTGGATGTAACGGTGTTTCGACATACACTTGTGGATTAGTTTCACTCCAAATGCGGTAGTTTTGTTTGTTGACGTAGCCATTCAACCAGAAGTGCGCTTCATTGCTAAACAAAATTCGCTTATGAAAATCGGGAACAACGGCAATCTCGTTTTGGGCCGATTCGACGAATATACGCCTTGCTTGATGATCGTTTGGCTTCAATTCTTGAATTGTCAAACAAAACTGAGAATAAATCACTTGACAGCTCTTAAATTGGTCGCCATATTGGAAAGTAATGCCAACTTAAACTTCTATACCTGGAAAAAAACACTCTTTACTTTAAAGAAAACAGAGTTGCATCATGTTTTAAAAAAAGCACAAGCACTGAAAAATCCAGCCGCAATTTAAAAATACACTTGTTCTTACAAAATAAAAATGATTTTATCTAAAAAAAGCTTTCTGTAAAGTTGTTTTCATTAGAATCAGGATATAAAATGCTATTCTATTAAATTAATCTTAAGAAATGTTTCGAACCTGTATTTACGGAGTGTGTATATCACTTTTATAAAAATATAAGCTTTTGATGGCTTAAAAATGTCTTTTAAAATTTCATTTTTATAACTTGTGATTTGTTTTTACAAAAAGTTCAAGGCGATTAGTTTTTTAAGTAAATAAGCAATAAGAAAAAAATGAACCTCTCACAAATTGTTTTTTTTAGAATCTGGGAAATTGAGTGTGTGTGTGGGAAATCACACATTTTGTAACTTTTATTTCAAATTAACTAATATTATTTTGGGGGGAAATATCTTTTAACATTTGAAATGATAAAAATGTATATGAATTTATTTTACAATTATGAAGAAAATACTCTTATTTAACTTATTATAAATGAGTGTTGTTTTTATAACTTAAACTTACAAATTTATTTTTTCTGAAACATTTTTAAAATATTCTCTATTAAAGCAAATAGTTTCTCATGATACTTTTTTCTATACACATATGTGATATTTTTTCATCAAAGAAATTAACGCAATTCATTTCTGAAATTCTTCCAATCATTTTATATAACACTATCCATTCTACTAAAAATAGACAAAAACCAAAACCTTGAGAATTTGTCCAGAAGCTTAGAGGAATATTTTTCCCTTTTTTAACAAAACTAAATTATTTCTTCGTTTCTGTTTTTCTTTTAATGCTATACCTGCATTAAATTTCCTTCAAAATAAAGTACTTGTTTCAGATATTAATTCATTCAACTTAAATTCATATTTTTGTTTAAAAAAACTCAAGAAAAATGTAGATTTTTTGTTATATTATAAATGGTATATAGTAAAATAGCCAACAAAGTATATATTACATTTTTTACGACTGATAACTTAATTGCTGTTGTCGTTAGGTTTTTCAATTTGTTCATGCAAAACAAAAGAAAATAAGAATACTTCTAATAATTCCCAATTTAAGCATGAACTATATTATCCATATTATTATAAAAAAAGCAGTGAATAATAGTATTACCAATATAATAATATACAATATGCATTATATATCACATTTGGTGATTTTGTATGCGATCTTATCCAATTTATTAAAGTATTTTTTCAGGAAGTAAAAGTAATAACTAATAAATAATATTCATGAAATAAAAGTAATAAATAATAAATAGTTTTCTTGAAATAAAAATAATCATGGAAATAATTTATTCTTAAACTTTTTTGAAACATTATTCACTTTTATCCTTTTATTTGTATTGTCTCTTAAATTATTCATATCCATCAGAATAAAAGTTTTTAAAGAATTTAGTTTCCTCTAATGTGGCTAACAAGGAACTTGAGTCATACATGTAAGCTTTATGAAATAAAAAATTTAACTGCGCTTCACATTTCAGTCTTCTGTTTTTTTTTTAAAAAAACCATTATTTTTTCAATTAATATTTATTTTTTATTAATTTAAAAGACTCTTATTACTGAAGATTAATTGAAATTCACTGCAAGTTTATAAAATATAAGTAAAACACGAAACAAAAATTTTGCGCATTAAACAAAAAAAAAATTCTACAGTAAAAATTTCAGTTTACAGGTCGAATTTCTTGAAAATATCATAAATTTCAGTTATTTTTTTACAAAACGAAATGCTTTTCTCTGGATTCTTGTTTCAATACTGCTTGGAGAATTATGTTTTTTGCAAATTTGAGTATTCTGTTGACAGAAGGTTGCTTAATGTCTGTAATGTGTCTCGACTTTTAGAGTAATTTAAATCCTTGAACTATAGAAATGTGCGCAAACACTATTTTAGTTTTCTTTGATAACAATTTTAACTATCAGAACGTTGAAAAGTCTAACATCCCAAAACAAAAACAAAAAAAAATGAAAATGAGCATTTGGAAAAAAAAATTTCTTTCCTCGAAAAAAAATATAAAAAATCTTGTATTTTTATTGTTTTACTGTTGATTTATTTTATTGTTGGTTTATTCCATTGTTTTATTGAAACTAAGCTCTATATGGATCTAAAAATATTTTTTAAAAAAAGTCACAAGTTTCCATAAAGTGAAATGTTGATTAATATAAGAATCAAAATATTGTGTGTGTGTTTCTTAGTTTCTTACATTATCATGTTTTTATATATTGTTTTTGATGAAGCGGTATTTAAGAGAAGTATTTTTTCCCGATTTTATACTTACAACTCAACCTTGGCTATTTGTTTCGATTATAAAATGAAAACTTTTTTTAAAAGAAGATTTAAACCGAAAAAAAAAATTATTTCATCAAATATATAATTTCAGTGCGCTTTTTTTTATTTTCGATGATTATTTGTAAATTTTAATGCAATTTTTATTCATATAAAAAATCTGATATTTTAATTTCAAAACTTCTTTCCTAAAATGAAATGAGAACAATTTAAATTGAAATAATTCTATGTAATATATTTCAAACACATTAATATATTTTTAATATTCTATAAGGCAGTGGGAAAAGATATATATTATCAATTTCGATGGTGATTTTGGTGCTATATTATTTTCTTTGAATCAATTAAGCGCATTGAGGAATTATTTTCTTCGGGTTGTTATTTTGTCTGATAGCAAAGTCAATTCGCAAGATTTCTCCAACGATAAAATTTACATTTCCAAACGAGCTTATTAATGTAAAAAGGTTCTCAACACTCTGCCGGACTCAATTGTCTTGCAGTAGATTCCTGCTCATTGTGGCATCGATTGAAATGTAAGAACCGATTTCCTGGTGAAGAAGGGAACGACTATTTAACAAACCACTAACAACCATATGACTTTTATAATTCTGCAAAACTTCTACTTAAATTACAATTTAAGTAGATGTTTGCCTCCTGCCTATCAAATAAAGCAACTAGTCATTCCAGATGTTCCTCCTCCTGTAGACGTGTTGTTTCGTCTTTTGAATGGGTACGATTTTTTCAATGCACATATTTTTAAAATTCGACTAAAGGACACTTCAGCCAGTACTCTTTGTGACTCTGGAGAGTCCATGGATAAGAGTCCTATTGGCAAATGTATTGGATAATTGTCATTTAACTCTATTATTCATTCGTATTGGGAAGCTTGATCGAGACTTATTACCTAATGACCAAATGTATGACATTTTTTAAAAATAAAAATAAATAAATATATGTTAATCAGTCTTTTATAATATATATTATGAGTATTTTTTTATAATATATGTTATCAGTATTCCTTTATAATATATATTATCAGTACTTTAAGATTCCTGATTAAATGGTGCATAAAAATTCCCCAATAGTACTTTTAACTGTTGAATAAAAAGTGTGTAATGTTTGTTATGGCTATTTTTTGTGTATATATATATATAGCTGCTTGTTATAGACTTTCTAAAAGGCAAGATGAAAAATTTGTATTTTGTTTGGACCCCGTGTAATGGGTATATTTACCTTCCTCCTACTAACACTCTTAGGGTAAAACTGTTTTTTATATATTATTCTACTGAACACTTTCTTCCGAAGAAGACTCGACTTATGCAAATTAAGGCTCATATAAAAGCATTAACTTTCAACTCCTAGGGAGAGATAAGTTAAAAGCTAAAGGATAGCTTTTAATGATTGATGTAAAGCCAGGTGGGTGATTCGTAGATCATTAACTCAATATTTAAGACTGACGTTTTGATCACAATTAGCTGTTTAAATTGGAATAGTGTCGAATCAAGTAGATTTACTTAGAACGAAATTTCAAATACTTAGAAGGTGTATTGCTAGGACGTGCCAAGAGTAAGTGATTCAATTTATAATTAAATATTCGATTATCTCGTCTCCCTCCTTTTGCTCCCATGTTTATCTAAAGCAGCACTTCCTAACTTGGGTTACTGAAATTTGTAAGGTTGTTGAGACTTGTTAACATATTGTGTTTGTTTTGACTATGGCTAATCTTCCTTCCAACTCTCGTACACTAATGGATGGAACAGCCCATCCATTACACCCGATATAACGAATAATCCCAATTTAACGAGCAAGATTTTCGGTCCCGATGATTTCGTTAAATCGGGGTCCGACTGTATTTAAATTGATGAGTAAAAAAAGAGAAATAAATATTTAAATAAAATAAAATAAAAAGAATAATAAAATGTATCTACTGTGTTAAAATTAACAACAGATACACTTAACTAAATCGCATTACACTCTTTTTACCTCTTCTTTTAAGAGCTAAAATGGGCTTATACAGATAGATGAAAAAAATGTAATTATCTCATTCCGAAATGACGTGACATATAAGAACGAAATGAAACGATACATTTTAGCAGAAAAATGTTTATATCCTTTTTAAAAAGGCATTTACCAAGTAAAATGATGAAGTACTTTAAACGTAATGGGCTTATATCATGTTTTGGAAAAGAACAAAAATAGCACAGTTATGCAGTAATTTAAAAATATAGTTTTGTTTAACAGAATAAATTTGATTTTAACTAAAAAAAAGTTATTTCCGTAAAAATGTTTTCATTAGAAACGAGGTAAAAATTAATACTCTTATTTAAGGAATCTTCAGTAGTAGTGTTTCCAATGTGTATTTACGTAACGCACATATCACTTTTATAAAAATTAACTTTGGTGTTTTGGATGAGTATTTCGAAAATATTATTTTTATAATTCGTCATTTCGTTTTTTAGGAGAATTTCAAAGCGATTAACTCTTAAGTAAATACGCAATGAGAAAGAAAAGAAGCCTTTCATAAAAGGTTTTTCAGAATCCTTGAAGGTTTTTGATTTTTATAAATCAGTCGTTTCAATGTTTGTTTAAAATTAACTAATATTAATTTTGACAGGAATTGCATTGAACATTTCAAACGATAAAAAAATGAATGTTTTCTTTTTACAATCTTGGACGGAATATGTTTATTTAACTTATTTTTTAAAAAGTATTATTTTTATAACTTAAACTTCAAGTTTTTTTTCAATAAAACATTCGTAAGTAATATTCTGTATTGAAGCAAAGTTTTTTTTACTGTTTTCTCTCTACATGTGTGTGATATTTTCTCTTAATAAACATTAACACAATTTATTCCTGATATTATTTTAATTATATTGTATAGCACTATTTATATTATTGAAAACTGAAAAAAACAGACATTTAGAATTTGTTCAGAAACATTAACGAATTTTAAAAATAAATCATTAACACACAAAAATAGTTCCTTCATTTCCTTCAAACAAAAATCTGCTGAAACTAATGAACTACTTAGTGTGTTGCCACGAACTTTGGCACTTTTTTTGTCAGGAAGAATATAGCAACAATACAGTATGGAAAAGAATTTAATTGTGAATTAAGATATAAGTCATATAAAAAAGAGTGAAATCATTAATAAGAGATAAAGCATTTATGCGGAGTGACACCACAGCGAACTGCTAAATAAACATCACAACGAGCTACCATATTGTTTATGAGAATGTATATAACTATTTGCGGCAATAAAGCCCATTTTTCCAAAAGCTGTGCTTTTAATTCCTGGGAGGGAAATCACGCTAACCATATTAAACGCATTCAAAAGATTTGTAATCCGTAGACCTCGAGAGTCAATCCATATGGCAAATATCCGCTCCTTCATGAAATTCATCTACAATGTGAATTATGTGTGGTCACGCATTATCTTCCATAAAAATGCAGCCCGGGTCCATATATATATATATATATATATATATATATATATATATATATATATATATATATATATATATATATAGCACCCAGATAAACTTCACATAAGCCTCCAAGATTTCATTCATGTAGCGCTGTGAGTTCATTGTACCCACATCGAAAACATTCAGTGAAGTGCGACTTCCCAACATTATGCCACCACACACAATAATTCTTCGTCGACAAATCTGTCGAATTTTGTTACGTAGGAGGGATGAAACAGAACTTCACTTTCCCACCAGATAAAAATGCGACGAGAATCCCTTTGTCTGGTACATTTCGACTCATCACTGAAAAACTCACTCCTATTCTTGTGGTGCCCACAACTGATGTTTTCAGCTTGTGATGGCTCAATTGATGTTTTATCCGGTGTTTCCTGCTGGATGCAGCCAAAGGGACGCACCATTTTGGATGCTTGGCGTAAAGTCTAGTCTCTGCAAGATGGTTGTAAACTATTTGAGTGGAAATGTTTTTCCCAGACACAGAAGCAACGTCACGAGCAAGCTGAGCAGTCAATGTTGATTAATGTTAAGTAGTGATCTTGGGCAGATGTTGATACTTTGTGGCGATCTTAGTTGACTTTCCTGGTGACAGTAACATTTGTTTGGAAATGATTCCATAACCAAGGGACCACTTCAGGCCACTTGTAACCATTGAACTACCTCAGCTGGAGACTGGCCATCTTCAATCCTGCTAATGGTCTTCCATCTCAAGGAATTATCTAAACCAGTGTTTCTCAAACTGTGGGGCGCGCCCCCCTGGGGGCGCGATAACCTTTTTAGGGGGGCGTGAGCATATCGAAAATAAAAGATTAAAAAATATTTAATTTACTGTTATGAATTAAAACAAAATGCTTTCAGACATAATAAAAAATTTACTTTTACTCTGATATAATTTATAGGCGCGCGCGCACGATATTGTCATCAAAAATAAAAAATTCTTCCATACCTAATTAGCTATCTTTGATCCTATAGCCAAAAAATACTTTCATTTGATTTGCTGTAATCCCTTGATGAGAGATTTTTTTACTACGCTTCCTTTTTAATCCTAACTTACTACTCATTCAGAGAAAAAACAGATCCCGGACCCAGAATCGAAAAAATTTAGAAACATAAAAAATTCACCTCTGTCATTATTTTTGAAATACTGCACATTATAGCTGTAATCTGTTTGACCTTCTAAGTTATTGGTAAAGTTAGTTATGACCCCTCTCTTATGTGTTCGTTTCTCATTTAGGGAAGTTGTAAGTAATGTAATTCTCTGTTGCGCCTTTTTCCATGAAAAGAGTTTTATGATACTATTTGGAAAACCATGGAGAGTATTTAAGAGTATTCTAAAATATATAAAGCACAACGAAAAACGATTTACAAAATGTTTTATTAGTAACATATATATTATCATAATGAATAGACTTTTTACCCGGAAGTGGTTACGCGGGACACACAGATTACGAAATCGTTAATATCTGGCAAAACTGTTTATTTGTTACCAAAGAAAAATTGAAAAGTCCTTGAAAGTAGGTGAGTATATTTTCTCAAAATTAAATTATTCACTGGAATTACGATTTTTATTGTGTACTATTTATAAAAATAATTATAAAAAAAGGATTGTGGGGTGACTCACACAATAACCCCGCTGGACCATTAGTATCGAGTTTGCGCCTGCTCCAGGGTTAAAACGGAGTCTTTTCGCTTTAAATATTAAAAATAATACAACATTATTCTTCATCTGAATTTTATATTATTGTTCATTATTTAACATCAAATATAAATGCTCATTCTGTGAGGCTTAAAATTACAGTTCGCTTTAAAATAATTATAATTTGAGCATTAAAAAAATCATTTTACATCTTTGTAAACATTTTCGCGCACTTAGCTTTACTCTCCTTACAAAATTCAGCGATTATTTCAATAATGTTTTATTTTTTAATAAATTAACTCGTGCAAACGGGGTAATACAGCCGGTATACGTTTAATGTATCAGTGCTCCATAGTAGTTTATAACTAATTAATTAATACTAAATTAAGAACATGTTTAATAAGTATTAACGACTTCCATGGGCTTGTCTTGCAAAGCAAAGTTTTTATAAGGAATGCTTATGATTAGAAATTGACCCTCTGAGTTCTTTTTCTATATTTAGCAGATATCTATATTTTGTCTTCTAAGCAGCCACCGCATTTTGCATTATGTTCAATTAAAAAAATTTGTGAAAGAAAAAATAACACACATAATAATTATCCTATTATTTTATTTACTTATTTATTTATTACTTAAAAGTAGAATACAAAATTTAATACTTATGTTACTAATTTGTATGGTTTATAATTAAGATCTCCTATTGTTGCTTTAGCGTCAAAGTGCATTATTATTGCATTCAGTACATTATTAATGTATAAGGGGGGCGCGATAAAAATTGTGATTGAAAAGGGGGCGCCAGTATTGAAAGTTTGAGGAGCACTGATCTAAACGATTATGAGAATTCACTCTCACTACAAACAAACTAACTAGTTTTTTATATTGTTTTTTTGCCAAAAATGGAGTAAAAATTCCTATATACATTGTAACGTCGTGAATAGATAACAAACAATATTTTGTCTTAGATAATTCGGAAATAAAACGTTTTTTTATTTGCTCAACAAATTCTTATTGAAGCAATAAATTGCAGTTTATACGCCAAACCAATGCATTCTGCCTATATCAATCCTTTGTCCGAAAGGTCAAATCTCTCTAAACCTTGGATTCTAGTCCTCGAACGTCAACAGCGTTCATGGTCTCTGGTTCTCTAACGTCATCGGGTCATCGGCATTCAGGGTCTCTCCTTTCTTTCCACTCATATCTTGGTCCTCCACCATCCAAGTCTCTTTTCTTTAGCGCTCTTCGCAAGTTATCTCCATCCTGGGCTCTCCTCTCGTCTCCTAAAATCCCTTTTAAACACCAAGGGCGGTTCCTCAACACACCCCTAGTCCTTTCTCATTGGCAGGTCACAAAAGTCTCCCTCGGCATCCCTAGTCCTATTCGTCGGTAACACACAAATACACTCCTGGGCCGTCTGGTCCAAGGGCGCCATAATTCTTGTCTAACATCTGGACACACTTGTCCATCACTCCACCTGTGTTCTATAATCCCATTCTCTCGACACCGGCCGAGGCGACAGGATTCCTTTTAGACAGGCTTCGCCTATTGTCAATGGGGTGCCGGTGCTCTTTTGACCATTATGACTGCTAGTCTGGATGTCGGCGCTTCCTCGAGGTCGAACAATAAACAATGGTCCCATGGACACGTGCACTTGTCTCTTAACATCTAGTTGAAGCCATAACACGTAGCGTGAACCGAAGGGTGGGGTTCACCCCAATCGAAGACGTCACAACATGAACGTTCTAACCCAGTACTTCTGCAAGAACTAACACTAAACATCATCTTTTCCTAAACTGAAGGTTGATTTTGTACTACTCTCGTTCTCCAAAATATATAAAATATAATATCTATGAATTTTGTTGGAGTCATTTTAAAATTATGACGAAAAACATACTTGTGTGTGTGTGATCCTAACTGGACAAATAATTTCTTGGATTTTTTTCAATTTTTTCAACCAAAATGTGAACAATGGAAGAAAAATCTACTCACATTTTATGGATTAGTGGATGTAATGAATAATATGATTGACTAACATAATAATCTAAAAACTGTATAGTATATAAATTTTTATTTCTTTTAATTATGAAAAAATTCTAAGTTACTTAATTAACCCATTAAAAACACTCCGAGAATTTACTCTTTCAGAATTGCTCTAAACTGAATTTTAAGACTTATTTGAACTTACATAATAAAATAAAAGTGACTTATTTTTTTAAAGAAAATAAAATTTTTTTATCTGGGCGTGAAAAAAAATTTATCTATAATCAACAATTAGTGGATAAAAAGTAAAATTACAATTTTAGTTTAATCGAAAAATAATCAGGAAAATGATTCAAAAATTTTGAATTGAATGTTGTGCTTTTGCAGCGCAAGTCCTAAATGGCTTGGGTGTGTGTGAAACAAACTTAAATAAAACAAACTTAAATAAAATAAAAATAACTTTTAAGGACAAATTTTTTCTTATGTTTTAATTACGATGAACTTTTATGATTAAGATAGAATGTTGTCTTAATTTTTTCTCATCCGCCAGAATAAAAGTTTATTAAAAAAATTTAAATTCTTTTAGTGTGGCTTACAAGGAATTTCAATAACTTTTTTTTATTGTAAATTTCATAAAAAAATATATTTATTTTTTATATATTGATATTATTTATTTTTTTTTAAACTAATACTAAAATATTTATATATGTATTCAAAAATTTAACATCATTCTATATCATGACTTTATACTGTCAAAAATCCAATATTAATTTAATTCAATTAAAAAAATTTTTTATATTAATTTGAAAAAAAGTGCTTTATTCTCATATAATTAAATTAACATTCATATGATTTTTAAAAAAATAATAATAAAGGTAACAACAAACAAAAGGCACAATAAACAAAAAAGAGGAAAACTTCCATGTACGATATGCAGCTTACAGGTTAAATTTCTTGAAAATGCCATTAACTTTTTAAATATCATTTGCGTACATTTTTTTACAGCGCGAAATACTTTTCACGTGGTTCTTGTTTCTTTACTGATTGGAAAATAATGTTTCTTTTGTAATGTGAGTATTCTGTTGACGGGAAATTTCATGATGTCTGTAAGGAGTCTAGCCTTCTAGAATTATTACATCTGTAAACTAAAGACATATAAGTAAACAACTTTACTTTTACTTGATAACGCACACCCTCACACAGTCTCAACTATCACGAAACTGGAAACTGTAACGATCCTAAACAACAACAACAAAAAAAAGATGAATAAACATTTTAAAGTTAAAATAATTCCATCCTAGGGGGAGGGGGAAATCCTAGGTTTTGTGAGAACTGACTAGACAAATCACAACTTTGCTCTAGAAAGTTTTAAGCTTTTTTTTCAATTCCTACTATTAGCTCACTCCCTCTTTATATATATTTATGTATTTATCTTGTTCAAAATTTAAATCTCGCACGCGTGTGAGTTAATAAATAATTTTTATTCTTCCAATCAAGTTCAAATAAATTATTTTTAACTTGTAGTGGATGGAACTTGATGTTAAAAGTTTTTTTCAAATATTAATTAATTAATTACTGGTTTTTGATGCCTACTTAGATTCGTCTCCATTGTTGTAACAATGTAAGTCTTAAAACAGTGACAAAAGTGGGTGTCAAAAACCGGTTTTTCCACCAAAGTAGGCGAACCAGGATCTTTTTACAGTTGATATATATATATATATATATATATATATATAAATATAATGATTCCCCTCTAGCATCCTTTTAATTAACTCTATATTAATAATCCTTGAAATAATCTTTTATTTGTTTGGTTCGAAACTAACACCTTGATCATAATCGTAATCAATTAATATTATTACATCAGAAATCCCTATCCCACCCTTTCTATCCAATCAGAACTACGATTACGTAATCATCAGACACTTGCACTGTTGGTATAAAACCAAACTTCTTGTGTAATTCCGCGATCTTCCTTTTTGCCGTCATCATGTTAAAATGTAAATAGCAGCTTTTGTGTATTTGTGTTGGTCCTTCCAAGATGTGGTTATTGTTTGTCTTCTGTCCTCTTTGCTTTAATATCGTCTCAAGTTTGTGTGTCTCGTCAACGTGAAAATGTACAGCAATTTTGTCCTAAGATTTTGATGTGTGCTTCAAAATAAGGAGGATGAACGTCCACTGAAGATGTGTTTAATGAAAACCTACTAACACTCGAAAAAATACTACACTCGGCCAATATTTTACATACATATATGTATATATACATATATATATGTGGGAGTCCGAATAAATCTTCGAATAAAAATCAGACTCTTCAGAAGGCGGGATTTTAGATTGGCGTAGGTGGTTTATCTAGGGGTAAGTATTTAAGGGTGAGTGATGAATTAAATGAATCTAAGTCATTAAAACACGAATACTTCTTTTAAGTAAAAGAGAGAATTTATTTAAAGTTAAAGGAAAATATTTACAAAAGAAGATAATTACAAATAGAAAGAAATGCAGGAATTAAGTTAATTAAAAGTTGAGTAATACCTTTAGAAGACCGGGAAATGAACCTTTTTCATTATTGGACGTTAGGACTGGCGGTGCCGCGTTGGGCGCGGAAATGCGGTAGACGCGATGTGTTGATCAAGCAGTAGTTAGTTGGCCTCTGCCGAAAATTATTCAAGCCGGAGCTACGAAAGCTCACTAGATGGCGCTGCTTCGGAATGCAGTAATAAATCAAATTGAGATTTATGGTCCTCTGAAAAGGATATCACTCAACCTTTTTACAAATGTTTCAAAGGGAAAATCCTACAGAATCACCCTCTCCTGACAGAGCTGGTCTCTCAGCTCTTACAAAATGTTGAGAGCTTAAGTACTTTAAATACAAACTATTTTTAGTTACAACTATAAATTTGATGATTATTGGAATATGAATGTAATAAAGACAAATAATAAGATTCTTAAAGATAATAAAATAAAATATTACAGATGAAAAGATGTATACCTAATGTTCACAATTCCGGACCTAAAATAAAACATATAAAAACAAAATATTCCATGTTGTGATCTACAATTAACTAAAACATAAAAAAATCCTTCGCATCAATAGAAAGATAATGAATAATACGAAAATATAATAAATGTTACAAGTGAATATAAAGTGATTAATGGAAACGAGTGTTACCATAGAACATCTATTAATTTCTCAAGAGGGATATGAGAATTAAAAATAATAACTAATATAAAAAAAATCAATTAAGCATAAAAATGTTTCATCAAATCAGCTGAGGTGGTGGTTGAGTTCGGTCCATCGTGCTGACCAACCTTTTCCACTTCATACCAATCCTTGGAATTAACTTTTGTTACTTTGTAAGGGCCTAAGAACTTTGGTCTTAGTTTCAGTCCAGCTCCAAATTGGGTTCTTTGGATGGCAACTAAATCACCTTCTTTGTATAACGAAGCTTTCTTTCTTCTTCTGTTATACGTCTTTTCTATTTTCAGACTGCAATGTTTCGATGTTCTTTTTGCATCGTTTCTTAAAAATTCGCGTTGTTCTAGTAATTCTTTCGCCATTTCTTCTAGAAGTAAGTCTTTGATTAGGATGTCTTCCTTGTTACGCATTTTGATTCCCACTAATAGTTCGAATGGTGTCCATTTTGTACTGTGACTTATAGTACTATTTAGTATTCTCTGTAATCTGTCGACGTATTTGTACCATTTCGTTGAGTCGTCTAATGATAGTTTGGTGAGAACTGGAATCAAAGTTCGATGAATTCGTTCAACTTGTCCGTTTCCTCGAGGAACACCTGTTGCTATTTGTAGATGTTGAATGTTCTTCATCACAGTAGTCGTTGAATAATTTTGAAGTGAACGCTGAACCTCTATCAGAGATAATTCTGATGGGATTACCAAAGGTCTTCTGCTGTTGTTTTAATTTTTCGAGGGCACTTTAGCAGATACAGTTTTGACGGGATATAGCCAAGTAAATTTGGTAAATGCGTCTACTACGGTGAAAATGTGTTGATAGCTTTTGTTTGTGGAGGGTAAAGGACCAATGAAGTCAACATGGTACGTACTTAAAGGAATGCTTTCCTTAGAAATAGGATTCAAAACCCTTCCTTTTTGCCAGTTTTCTTATTAGCTAAGATACATGGAACACAATTAACTATTACTTTTTAACGACGTTGGATAAATTTGGGATAAAAATTCTGTTTCACAATCTCTTCTGTTTTTCCTACTGAGAAATGACCATTTTCGTGAATCAATTTAATTAGTTCAGCTTGCATTGCTTTAGGTGTTACAATTAATTCTCGACCATTTAAGTACCTGTAGAGTATACCATTTTGCTCAAAAAATTCTTCTGATTCTTGCTTCTCTAGAAGTGATTTCAATGTTTGGATGTTGTCATCTTCCTCTTGTGCGTTTTTAAGCTTTGAAGTTAATGTATCATTGCATACCATCATTACGGGATATCGGCTAAGAGCATCGATGTGCTTCATACGACTTCCAGCTCTGTGCTCTATTTCATAATCGAATTCTTCTAATTGAAGCGCCCATCTGGCTATGCGAGTAATTAGCTCCTTTTTTTGCATAGTCTTCTGAAATGCTGAACAGTCAGTTACTATTTTAAAGGGTTGTCCTAAAAGATAAACACGAAATTTCTTTAATGCGTTGATAATTGCTAGTACCTCTAATTCGTAGCTGTCATACTTTTCTTCTGCTGTATTTGTCTTTTTCGACATGTAGTAAACGGGATGTAACTTTCCATCTTCTGCTTCTTGTAACAAAATTGCGCCGAACCCTTGTTTACAGGCGTCTGTATGCAGTTCTGTTTTTCTTCCATACTTGTAGAGGTGCAAGATTGGGCCTTCCGACATGATTTTCTTCAATTTTTCAAATGCTTCTTTTTGTTGAATCCCGAAAACAAAGAGGTTTTCTTTTCTTGTTAAATCGCTAAGTGGTTTAGCTATCTTTGAATAATCCTTGATGTACTTGCGGAAATATCCAGTTAAACCAAGAAAACTTTGTACTTGTTTTATTGTTGTTGGTTCTGGAAATTTTCGGACAGCTAGTGTCTTCGTGGGAGATGGTTTAATAGTTCCGCTTTCTACAATGTGACCTAGAAATTCAATTTTTTTTTTTTAAGAATTGGCACTTCTTGAACTTAATTTCTAATCCGTATTTCTTTGCGACTTCAAAAATAATTTTAAGTTTTTCAAGACCTTCGTTTTTCGCTGGAATGACGAGATCATCTAAATAACTGATTACAATTCCTTTCCGAGTAAGATCTCTAAATATACTTGATACGTAGCGTTGGAAAACTCCTGGACTTGTGCTTAGTCCGAAAGGAACTTTGTTGAATTCAAATTGTCCATCTGGGACGATAAAGGATGTATACTTTCTGCAATCTTCGTCAACATCGACGTGAAAGAAACCATTGCGTAAATCTAATGTAGAATATACCTTTGCTTCTTGCAAAGTGTCTAAAACATCTTCGATGATAGGTAACGGAAATTTATCTTTCACAAGCTTCTGATTCAATTTTCTGTAGTCAATGCACATTCTCGAAGATCAATCTTTCTTTTTTACCATTACGATTGGACTTGCATATTCCGCAGAACTCGGACGTATAATACCTTCGTTGAGCCATTTTTCTATCTGTTTGTTTACTTCTTGTCTTTCTGTGAAAGCTAGTCGACGAGGAGGTTGACAGACTGGTTCTTCGTCTTTTAAAATAATTCTCATTGTGACGTCAGTGGATGCTGTTTTTTCTGGCTTGTAGTCTTGAATTAACTTTTCAAGTTCCTTCTTGATTTGACGATTTTCAACATGACGTAGGTCTAGTTCTTCTTGAAGATTTTCAGCAGATATTTGCATAAGCTGTGCATGATTCTCATATTTGTTGAATTTAACTCCTTCTTTAGTAAAACTTATCGATGCTTGTTCCAAAATATCTGATCCAATAACTGCTTCGAATTTTAATTTATCAGTCGGAACAACATGCCAAGTTAACGAGTAATTTTCATCATCTATTTTGAACTCATGTTCAAAGGAACCGATAGTTGTCACTTGTGCTTCACCAATACCTGTGAGAAGCATCTTGTTCTTCGATAATTTCGTTGGATCCATTATTCTTCTGCTTGTGTTTTCTCGAAGCAAACTTACGGTACTACCACTGTCTATGAGCGCCGTGATTTTCACCTTTCCAAAAAATATCTCTTTAGTACGTAAACCTTCCTTAACGATGAGTGTGCAAGTTTCTTTGGAGGTTCTTTGAATTTCTGTGATTTTGAATAGTTTGTTTGAGCATGCTTGGAAGCATTGTGATTTGAGTGTTTCTCGTAATTTTTGTTGTAATACCCTTTCTGCGCGCTGTCTTGATATCTTTGAACAGATTCGTACTTGGTGACAGGGGCTTCGTAATGTTTGTTGTAATTCGTTGACGCTGGAAACTTCTTATCTTCCTTGTTATACTCGAATTTTCCTGGTGATTCATATCTGCGATTCTTTTCTGTGAATCTGAATTCTTGTTTCTTCACATTTGGACCACTCGATTTTTGTTTCAGAGTCCTTTTAAAGTCTTCGAATTCTTCTAGTTTTTCTGCTAATTGAACAGGGGAGTTCATATTTGCCCATTCACCAAGATAATATTCTTTAAATTCAAAAGGAGTTTTTCGTTTGAGTTGATCTGTTATGATTAGATCTGATAACTTGTTGAAAGTATCTATCTTCAATCCATCTATCCATCCGTTGAAGTAAGTGTTTAACTCATGGTAAAAATCAATCCATGTTCTTTCAGATGCTTTTGGTGAGTGACAAATAGTTGTCGAAACTTTTCTGGAGTTAGTTTAAAGCGTTTCAGCAGTAAATCTTTAACGTGTTCGTAAGAGTTAGCTTTATCGTCAGGCTCTCTCGCTATGATGTGAGATACTTCCGTCGGTAACAAGCCTAACAGATGAGAAACCCAGTTTTCTTGATCAATATTCAATCTCTGCGCTTGACGTTCAAATAATTTTAGATAAAGACTGATGTCTTCTTTCAAATCAAAACGATGTATAAACTTTGAAACTTCTTTGACGAGAAATTTAGTATCACTTTCTTTGGATGTATCATCGCCTAACTTGGATTGTGTTTGGATTCTTAACTTTTCCAACTCAAACTCATCTTTGCGTTTTTGCTCATCTAACCTCAATTGTTCGAAGCGTAATTTTTCTTTTCGTTCTTCAATGCGTAATTTTTCTTTTTGCTCTTCAATGCGTAAATTTTCTTCTCTGGCTTTGCGATCCTCAACTATCGTTGAATGTATCTTTTTGGTCAGTTCTTCGTCATAATCTTCACTACTAATAATTAGATCTTTAAGTGTGGCGATGGTCATTGATTTATCGAATTTTAAATTTAATTCCGTGGCTAAGACAAATAAATCTTCGCGTCGACCTTTGCCAAGATACGCCATTTTAAAATTTAAATATAAGTTTAGATAGTAACCAAAGGAATAAACAAAATTGTTACGAGTTCAAACAAAAACAATGATGTTTTTGCTATTGGCAATTCTCGTTTGCATTTACAAAAATTCTCAAGTTAAAATGATATTGCATCAAAATACACTAAATATACATTGAAATATTCAAATTCTATTCATTTAGAAATATTTTAAACCAGTAACGTGTAAAGACAACAATGCGAGCTAAAATACGTAATGCTTAATTTAAAGTAGTCATATCATTAATTTCAACTAAAATCAAAACCCTTTTTTTTAAACATTTGATATATCAGTTATCTCATTTCGTTATAACAAATGCAAAAAGAATTTGAAAGAAAAAATAAATTAATATAAATCTTGTTTAGAAACTGTGATTAAATTTATTGTGATATGAAAAAGAATTAAGGAATATAAAGTTCTTTGCTGAAAAAACAAACAATTAGAAGTTATTCAATTAAGAAAAATCTCATATATATTTTTTATTACACTAATAAAAATAAAATCTTTTTAGGATATCATCAGCACATTCTAAGGATAAACACATGTTTCAGCATAATAATTCTGTCAAAAATGAACTCAAAATACTTATATATTGAATGATATTATGCATCATTTAAAATAAGATTATACATGATCTTTCATCAATTCTAAAAAACATAGCATATTCTTTCAAAATATATTTCTCGAATACTCGTAAAAAATAATTAATTACTAAACAGCTGCGGAAAAAAGAAATGTTACACTATATGAGTAATCTAAATTGCCAAATGTTTAGGAATGGAAAACATTAATCTCTTAGTTCAAGGTCGATGACGCACTTTTCGTACACATGAAATGCAATTCGTTAATAAATGAGATAGCAATTCCTTATTAAATGAGATACAAACTTGAATATTGCGTACGACTTTCTTAATATTTTAAAAGATATACTTGTAGAAAATTTTAATTGATACAATTTCTATACACAAATAGAAAAGTAGTATTTCAGAAAAACACACATGATATTTAAAAATATAAATTATTCCATGAAATCGACTACAACAATTTTTTCATAATCAAATTAACGGTGACTCACGTATTCTTTTAGATTTTTTTTCCTTTTGAAGAACAATATAAAAAGTACCTGATACAGTTGACGACGTGTGATTAATTACTTGAAAACAAACTTCAAAGGCTCCTGGATGTGTTCACTGGACTTGTGAAACTCTTGTAGTTGTTGTACACGGCTGAAAATAACTTGAAGCACCTAAATGTTAGTATGTTATGAGAGGCAATCCGTATTTTCGATTCAGTCCGTTTATAAATTAGGCTTGCAGCCAAAAATGTTTTTTTTTTAACGAAGAAGAGGGTTAGAAGGTTATCAACTTATTATTTAGAGAAGATTTTCGAAATCAAATCCCAGGCGATCCCCCAATTATTTCTGTGGGAGTCCGAATAAATCTTCGAATAAAAATCAGACTCTTCAGAAGGCGGGATTTTAGATTGGCGTAGGTGGTTTATCTAGGGGTAAGTATTTAAGGGTGAGTGATGAATCTAAGTCATTAAAACACGAATACTTCTTTTAAGTAAAAGAGAGAATTTATTTAAAGTTAAAGGAAAATATTTACAAAAGAAGATAATTACAAATAGAAAGAAATGCAGGAATTATGTTAATTAAAAAATGAGTAATACCTTTAGAAGACGGGGAAATGAACCTTTATCATTATTGGACGTTAGGACTGGCGGTGCCGCGTTGGGCGCGGAAATGCGGTAGACGCGATGTGTTGATCAAGCAGTAGTTAGTTGGCCTCTGCCGAAAAATTATTCAAGCCGGAGCTACGAAAGCTCACTAGATGGCGCTGCTTCGGAATGCAGTAATAAATCAAATTGAGATTTATGGTCCTCTGAAAAGGATATCACTCAACCTTTTACAAATGTTTCAAAGGGAAAATCCTACATATATATATATATATATATATATATATATATATATATATATATATATATTGATCAAACTTTCAATAGTTAATAAAATACTTTCTATTCGTCCGTTCAAAGTTGGAATTTACTTATGTTACTTGTTTGTTAAACATTTTTTATTTTTAAATCATCAATACATAAACATTAGCCGGTACCCGATCATTTCATTGGATATTTCCTAAAAAGATGTATGAGTTTTGTTACGAATTGGCAGTAGTTAATGCCTAATTTCATCATAGAATAAATTATACTTGGATGTTTAATACGTTAATATTACTTTCTTTCGAACTCATGTATCAGTACATTTATTATTTAAATCCGGCGGATCACTAATAGGATTTTTTAAGAGTTAAATATATTTATAAAAAAAATTGTGATCTAAGAACACATAAATTCTACCTAGTGATTAATATGAAACTATTAATTTTAATTAAATTATGAACGCTTTATTAATAAAACGTAGTAAAATAAACAAAAAATATAAAAATCAATTAAAAAGGTTTTAAGTATATCGAATTCTTAGCATATTATACATCCCTTGTGTGATGGATGCTCCTGCTTAATCGAAATATGATTATTGATATTTGGATCCAATGTTGTTACTGCAAGTCGAAGAATTGTATTTATTTAAAGCTGAGATCGGTATTGTGTTTTGATAACTATAACAAATGAAAAGACGTTTTTCATAAATAATTTATGGAGAATTTAATCAGATGTTTCTTCACCTGTTCACTAAGAAAAGGATATTTGCTTTTTATGGAAAACCAAAACTGAGATCTTGATAAGGATGGATAAAATTAAAATTTGAGAGTTTCGCCTGGCTATAGGTCGAAGAGTCTTTTTTTTTAGATGCATGCTTAAATTATTATCCTGAATTTATGCTACATACGGATCTATAACCCATACATTACCACGTCTGGGATCTTAATTATTTGATAAATAACGAGTAAAAGATTCTGTAAGTGATTCCAAGTGGTTTTTAACTAGGTTTCTACGAGATTTTGCATATTTAAAAAACTTTTAAAAATATTACAAATCTTTTAATTAATAATACATATAAAACTGTTATTTATATACTGTATAAATATTATTTGAATACATTTATTAGAATTTTGTGTAAAAGATCGTAACTGCAATTTTTAATCGAAATTTTACTAAAAACGACGATTGTTATAGTTTATAAAATTCTCCAGAAAACAGCAAAATGGTAAAAAAAAAGTCCAAATTAGTTAAAAATGCTACACGATTTCTTTTTTAAAGATATTGACTTAAAATTTTCAGAAAATGTTTTATTTAGTTTTATCTGTATTAAAGACTATAATCGAATCCATTTGTTTATAATGATGTACTTTACCTCCCTTTAAGAGAGAAAATAAAATATTTTTTGTAAAAAATTGTATTCTTGCATAAAAATTAACATATTGTGAGAACTTTCAAAAGTATTACAAATCGTAGAGATCTAAGCACAGATAATGATGATATTTATGTACTGTATAAATCTTATTTGAATATAAAGGGTAGTTTTTTTAGCGGTATAGAAATTTAAATTGCAATTAAACAACGATGCATTATTCGATTGACATGAATTTTTTTTATTCGAAAGATAATCTTGTGGCATTACATTTTAAATATGATTTCTGGCATATGACTGCCACGGTTGGCTCGGATGTAGTCCAATCTGGACGTCCAATTTTCGATGACTTTTTCCAACATTTATGGCCGTATATCGGCAATAACACGGCGAATGTTGTCTTCCAAATGGTCAAGCGTTTGTGCCTTATCCGCATAGACCAATGACTTTACATAGCCCCACAGAAAATAGTCTAACGGTGTTAAATCACAAGTTCTTGGAAGCCAATTCACAGGTCCAAAACGGAAAATTAGACGGTCACCAAACGTGTCTTTCAATAAATCGATTGTGGCACGAGCTGTGTAACATGTTGCGCCGTCTTGTTGGAACCACAGCTCCTGGACATCATGATTGTTCAATTCAGGAATGAAAAAGTTAGTAATCATGGCTTTATACCGATCACCATTGACTGTAACGTTGTGGCCTTCATCGTTTTTGAAGAAGTACGGGCCAATGATTCCACCAGCCTATAAAGCGCACCAAACAGTCAGTTTTTCTGCATGTAACGGTGTTTCGACATACACTTGTGGATTAGCTTCACTCCAAATGCGACAGTTTTGTTTGTTGACGTAGCCATTCAACCAGAAGTGCGCTTCATCGCTAAACAAAATTCGCTTATGAAAATCGGGAACAACGGCAATCTCGTTTTGGGCCCCTTTGACGAATCTACGCCTTACTTGATGATCGTTTTGATGAATTGCCAAACCAAACTGAAAATAAATCACTTGACAGCTGTTAAATCGATAACCATCTTGGAAAGTAATACCAACTTAAACTTCTATACCTGAAAAAAAACCACTCTTTATATTTTAGAATTTACAATACAAGGTTTATACTGTAACTGCAATTTTTTCACTAAAATATTACACAAAATTTCTACTATATCTAACATTATCCTTAATGCTTTGGAAATTGTATTTGAGTTCCTGGTTTTGAGCCTTATTTCAAATAAATAATTATTTTTTTTGCGTTAATTTGATATATTGAAGAAAAAGTTCTCCAAAAGTAATCACATACCATAACTAAGTATATTTTTAGTTTTGCAGAAGAAAAAAATTATTCAGTACTTATATAATACTTATATAAACAAGAAAGCAATGTAATGATACAAAAAATAAAGTAAAAGTTACAAAACACATTTTTTTGCCACGAAAAATGATAGTTACAGATTTCTTTAAAAAGTTATAAGAACCTTAAATATTTATTGGGGTAATAACTTACACTAAGGATAGAGATTATTTTCCTGTTTCAGAAAGAAATCTTTATTTGAACTGTATTTTTATAATATGTTAATTTAAGAGTATTACATGACATTGAAAGTACTTTTAAGTTATTTTTTACATAAAAAGATAGAAGTTTTCAATCCGTGCACTAAAATCTGTATAATAACGATTTTAAATTTCAAAAGAAGCATTTATAAAGTAATTAAATCATTTCCGTGTAATCCTTCAGAATTTTTTTAGTGCCCTCAAATAATTACACCATTATTAAGAGATACAAAAATATTATTTGTTTAAATCAATCATAATGGCAGACGAAATATTTTAACTACAAATGAAAATATTTTTAACATGTTCCATAAAATTCAGAATAACATATTAAACAAAGAATTACAGAACATATTTTTAATATAACTCGTATGACTTTTATATGTTTGCGTAATCAAATCATTTAGATTGCATATGAAATTTTTTTAATGTACTAAAATATAGATCTCTCATAACCGATTAAGCTAAGGTTTATTTATTTGTTGCATATTTACATTTTGCTAAAATGTTTACCATGAACCAATATTTTAATGCAACAATTTGTTAATCAAACATAAAAATGCAATTTATAAAATTCTGAAAATAATTAGCATGTTTTGTTATTAAAATTTTTAAACTAGTATTAGAATAATTAAGAATATTATACAAGAAACTGCTCGATAATAAAAAATAAATAAACCGAAATTGAATTTTAAAATGTAATAGTAAATTAATAATGAAGCTGATGCTTCAAATATGGAATTTGTGATCGTTTTATGTCTATCGAAGGAACTATTCGAATAACTAGTTTACTTCCTTTTGTATTATAACAGTATTTTAAATTTGACTTTAAGTGTAAATGAAAAGTTCTCCCAAGCATTTAACATAGAAAACTAATCAATAGTATATTCTTACTAAAAATAAGTTTCTTATGTTACTAAGCAGTTTTAAATGGATTAATTTAAACCTAATAATTGAAAATAAATTTGCTTCGAGATTAGAGAGGGGAAACTATTTTTCCGATGAAGCATTAAACTAAATGCGATTACATTATTTTTTTATACTTTTCAAAATAAATCCTTTTTAAGATACTTATCACAAACGTATTAAAAAGTAATATCACCTTTTTACATCAAAACCAGTATTTTTTTTTACATCCTGCTTTCTACCATTAAATCTTTGGAACAATATATCGTTTCCAAGGTATTCGGATATTTTTTTCTGTCAAGTACAATTTTAAGGTAACAGTTAAAAGCAACGGTTTTTTTTAATCTTTTTATATTAAATTTGATTTTCTCTCGATGTTTCTTCTCTTATTTGTTGAGTGCGTTGCAGTTTCAATGTTTGAATTTAATGATTCATGAAACGGATCATTTTCAATCAAATCAACAATTATTTATTCTGGATTAAAGTGAACATTTAAGACATAGAATATTTTTCCACTTACGCGCCATTTTGAATGCTAGTTATTCAATGTAATAAAACGTCAAAATATGTTTCTATTTCCTCTATTCTTTACACAACTTCCATTTGTAGTTGTTCACTTAAATATAAAACCAAAAACACAGTAATGTGAACTTTTTGAAACATTTTAATTTTTTTATGATTAAACTAATGTATTAAACAATATAAAGTTCAAGAAAAAAATTTTAAAGTAATGCTTAAGACTACTGAAATACAAATATTCTAATCGAAAATAACGAGGATACATCTATAATCATATTGGGTAAGAAAATGCGTTATTTGGTTTTGTTGTGCTATTATAATTTTGGAGAAATATTACGTAATATCTAAAGAATTTTTCACTGTTCTCTAAAGAAAGGCACCAGAGAGAATCAGTTATCTAAATTCCTCATATTTTCTTCAATTAAATTTATAATTAATTGTTTTGATTTTCATTTCTCAAAGTAAACTCATGTATCAAGTAAACTTATTACACACATTTTATTTTTACTCACTTTTTATTTTTGCCCACAACTCGTAGTAATTGTTATCGTCCATGATATGCTATGGCACCCCAAACCATAACTCCTGGTGTTCGTGTACTGTGGCGTTCGATAATGCACTCCGGAATGTGCCGTTCACCGGCATAGCGCCTGACACGAATTCGGCCATCTTGGTGCCACCAATTGAAGCGGGATTCGTCAGAAAAGACGACCTGCTGCCAATCAACACGCCAGCTCCTATGCACATTGGCCCATTGTAGTCGCAGGCGGCGATGGTTGTGCGTGAGAGGAATCATGTAAAAAGGAATCATTGCGCGCAGCCCACGCTGCAGCAGACGTCTCCGAATTGATGAAGCACACAATGAAACACGTGTAGCTGTTGACCACTGCGCTGCCAGTTGTCTAGAAGATTCTGTGCGGTCCCCGTCTGAGCCAACGCACCAGGCGTCTGTCATCGCGAGCTGATGTCACATTTCGGAGTCCACTCCCGGATTTCCGTGCTGTCCGACTCTCATCCGTCCACTGCTTCGAAACACGCATGATTGTGCTGCTGTTACGCTGCACACGAGCGGCTACTGCTCGATAAGACAAGCCAGCTTTACGAAGGCCGATGATTCTGCCCCGTTCAAACTCCGAAATGTTCTCAAATTTCGCTCCCTTTCGTCAACGAGGCATAGTAAAGATTCAGTTAACGTTTACACTAGCATATAACCACCGAAAATCATACACGCCTCGCCACAGCCGTCTATTTATATTCGGTTCGATCCGCACTTCAGAGGGCGCTGCTCAGCATACGCATGCGCTACCGATCTGCAATTCTAATCATTTGCATATCATTCCCTACTTTACATTTCCTGAAAATTTCAGCTTACTCGCGTAGGTCCTTCGTGGTGTTGCAATTTTCACAAACAGGAGTTTATATATATATATATATATATAAACTCCCTGTTTGTGAAAATTGCATATATATATATATATATATATATATATATATATATATATATATAAGAACATATATATACTCAAGAACATTGAAAATAGCGACCCAAGAAGAAAGCATCAGATTGAAATGAAATTTAATATACATAATGACACATATGAGAGATTCACTTGATCTCAAAAACAAGACAATTAAACGAATACAGTGTGGGCAACGACGCAAATACTGAGCAACTTCAATACCGCGTTGGACCATCATCAGCTGCAGTACATGCCGCCACAGGGTCTGGCATTGAGATGATTAGGCACCTTATGTTGTCCTGAGGCATATGGGCACAAAAATCTTGAACAGCCAACTCTAAATCATGCACAGAATGACACTATGGCATCTGCCGTTTTAGCTGATCCCACACGTGCTCTACAGGGGACAA
Source organism: Trichonephila clavipes (assembly GCA_019973935.1). Taxonomy (NCBI): domain Eukaryota; kingdom Metazoa; phylum Arthropoda; class Arachnida; order Araneae; family Nephilidae; genus Trichonephila; species Trichonephila clavipes. The sequence continues at coordinate 23,297 of BMAU01021023.1, read as the reverse complement.
ATCGGGGGAGCGGGCTGGCCATGAAAGAGTCTGAAAATGACGTAGGAAGTCTTGAGCAACTCTGGCTTTATGCGGACGAGCATTATCTTGCTGGAAAGTTGCCCCTGGGAGACCATTTAGGAAAGGTACTACATGGGGTCGAAGAATATGATCAACGTAACGTTGTCCCGTTAAGGTTCCCCTCATCACAATTAAAGTGGACCGGCTATCATAGGCTATGGCACCCTCAAACCATTACACCAGCTGTGCGGGCAGTTTAACCTAGAACAATGTGCAGGGAATTGTACCGCTCACCAGGGCGCCTCCACACCCGTACACGGTTATCATCTGTCCCCCAAACAAACCGGGATTCGTCACTAAACACAACCTTATGCCAATATGTGACATTCCACATTGATCTGGCTTATCACCATTGTAGACGCAGTTGCCGATGTTCCGGTGTTAAAGGGAGTGCATGGAAAAGGCGCTTGGATTTAAGATTTGCTTCTGCAAGGTGTCTGGAAATTGTTTGTGGAACAATTGCTACCCCTAAGTCTACTCGCATCGTTGAATGAGTCACTGTAGGGTCCACAAAGCCTTGCCGCACGATCCTTCGATCCTCTCTCCTCGTGGTCTTCCTGGTCGCTTCAGACCCGGTTTTCCGCGCGTAGGTACCTTCTTGTGTCCCCTGCTCCCAACAATTTATAACAGCACAGTCCAAACGATTCCCCTGGCCAGCAATACCGCGCTTCGAACAGCCTGCAGTTTTCATCCCGATGATCAGGCTTCTCTCAAACTCGCTTTACTGTGAGAAATGTCTTTTAGCACGTTTACCTTACATGTTTCGTTTACCAAAGTCTTCCTACAATCGGCGGGTAATCGTCACGGTTATGAATCTTCGAATTTCCGCCGGATTATATGACACCATCTTCCTGATTGTAGAGCCACCTCGGCGTGTATGAGCATGCGTATTGGCACAAAACTTGGATCATTTGCATATCGCATTACGTTGTACTTATTCACAAAGTTTCGCGATTGTACTTAGCTTCCTTCTTGGGTCGCTATTTTCAATTTTCCTGAATGTATATATATAAATTGCAGTATTTCTCTTACTAAAGAGTTTAGCCTAAAATGTATGTAATCTTGTAGTTAATAATATTATTTCGTGCTACATGTGCCACCTTCCCTTGCATATTTTCTGACAGTGATACTTTTATGTAGCATATATGCTTGTATTTTGTCGTGTTTTTTTTTTCATAAAACTACAAAGTGTAGCTCTATTAAAGTTGTCTGCAGTCACATTTAATTTGATTTTATATTTTGTTTTGCTTGCCTCATACATTGAATTTTTTTTAAAGTAAATACTTTTCATGAAACATATTTGAATGTTCCTACTGGATGGCGTAGTTGGTAAGGCACTGGCATTCGGCACCCAATTGTGTGGGTTCAACTCCGCCCTAGTCCTTGACTTTTCATGATGCATAAAATCGACAGCGGTTATATCGTATGATTATACAACATTTAAAAAAATCCTAGAGTGCGTCTGTTTGGCTTTTGTGATCTCAGCAAAATTAAATTCTAATACAGGTTCGCATTATCAGAGCTGTTGTCATCGTACCCAGTTTCCTCTGAGGAAGAAACAGGGCGTCGAAATTACTTGCGACGATTGGTATCTGCCTATATGGTGCCGCACTAAAAACAGATACCAACTTCCGGGGAATACACTAGGTCTTTAATGTTAAAACACCAATCCATAGCCCATCAGAAATAAAAAAAAATTTCGATTTCTTAAATAATTTCGTGAAAGTCCACAATTTTGAAGATATTTGTAAATAAGATGCATTACAAACTTACAACTTCCATCCACTCAAAAATTGACTAATTTGTAGAATAACGCAAAATGCTACTGAAAAATGTACCGCGTGCCACATGTGGCTCGCGTTCCATAGGTTATTGTTTCATGGTGTAAATAAACAGCGTTCTTGTGAATCAAAACGAAGTCCTTGTACCTTATATATATATATATATATATATATATATGATGTATTCCCAGCCCCTCAAGTGTCAGTTGGGGTAAACTTCCTACCAAGACATTTCAATCCACCTCCCGCATAGGAACTTTGACTTCTACTTTCGTCGGACTAAAAGAAGACACGTGTACTAAAGACTCACTCGCTGCTGATCAACGCTGAAAGAGCTATATATATATATATATATATATATATATATATTATATATATATATATATATATATATATATATATATATATATATATATATATATATATATATATATATTAGAGAACCGGAACATTATGTCATTTTTTTACAGTAAATTCGAATAGAAAAATGTCTTTCAAGTTTTTAGTCAATGATGTAATCACCCTCGTTGGCAACAACCTTTTGCCATTTAGTGTACAAATATTCAATGCCGGATTGATACAAGTTAATTGGTTTTTCAGTACAATATCTAGAGATGACATTTTTCACATCATCCAAATTTTGAAATTTTTTGTTTGTTAAGAATTGTTGCATTGAACGGAATAAATGGAAATCCGTCGGTGCAATATCAGGTGAGTATGGTGGGTGAGGTAATACCTCCCACCCCAATACATTATTTTTTCCAGCGTTTTTCTTCCGCAGTGCGGTATTGCATTATCATATAGCAAACTAACGCATTTTTTATTGATAATCGCTGGATACTGTTGAATTAAGTATTGATTTTTAATCGATCTAATTGTTCGCAATAAAGGTCTGCATTAACAGTTTCTCCAGGTTTAAGCACTTCAAAATGGACGAATCCAGGAATACCCACCAAATGCGCTAAAGCGCCTTTTTTGGATGTAATTGTGACTCAGCAGTCCTTCGTGGCGGTTCATTCGGAGAGAGCCACTGTCTTTTTCTATTTGGATTATCATACAGGGCCCATTTCTCATCTGCAGTGACCAAGGCATCAAAAAATGTTTCTGTAGTGTACCGTTGAAGCAATAAGTTGCATCTCGCAGATCGATTAGATCTGTTTTCTTCAGACAGATTATGCGGACCTCAAACACCTGCTCTGTTTGTTTTACCAATCTGTTGCATATGTTCTTGGATGGTCGACCAAGGTTGGGTAAGAGCATTTGGCAGTTCCTAGATTGTCTGACACGGATTTACTTCCACTTGCGCACTTAATAACGTCATTGTCTAAAGGTGTTGGTCTTCCTGATCGATGTGAGTCGGGAATATCGAAATTACCGGATCTGAATTTAGAAAACCACCTTTGGCATTTACGAACATCTAAGGCACTTGGATAAGCATTGCAAATGCTTTTGGTAGTAACTGTTGCACTACTACCATTGTGAAACTCCAAAAACATGCAATGGCGGATATGAATCTCTTCCGGTATTTGGATAGCCATTTCACTCAAAATGGGGAATGAAAATTTAAGGTTTAGGTTTTCACAACTAAACAAGTAACTTTAACTTTGAAATGCCTCTGGCACGACTTTCAACTAAGCAATGAGCTCATAAACGTTAACACATCATTAACATGCGCATAAACGACATTACTTTTCGGCCCCCTAATATATATATATATATTAATAAATATACATATACATATATATATATCTATTTAATAGTTTCCAGTAATTTAATTTTTAATAGCTTTTGAATTATCTATTGACCAGGCCTTCAGGACAACTGTTTAATTATTTTACCTAACTACCCGTCTAACGAATCCTTGTGGAATTACATCCATCCAATTACCCAGATGTGATTTCCCACTGAGTATAAATAATAAGATATCTGGAAATCCCACTTTCTATTATGTGACCTTTCACCATGAAGTCGATTGCAGCGCGTATTGTCGTAATCTCTTTATTTTGTGCTCATCATGTCCCTGTTTAATGTTTAAGATGTGAATGTGTTTGTGTGTCTCACGATGTTTAATAAACAAGATTTCCTGCCACAAAAGACTGCCTCATCAATTCCATGAATATAGAACATCAGCCATCTAAACTAGAATCAACCTTACACAGTAATCAGAGTGGCGCGCTCTGTCATTTTGTTACAGTAATGCCATTCACTCATCATGTCTTCGCATGATTAATAGTTATCATTATTACTCATCAGAAATAGTAAAGAAATATATATATATATATATATATATATATATATATATATATATATATATATAGCAGTAAATAAATTAAAAAGAAGACTAACAAATCCTAAAAAATCTTAAGAACAAACCGAAAGAATATATATATATATATATACACTGCTGGACAATTGCTAAGGACATATAACACTATCATCCATAGCAACCACAAAATGAAAGGAAGCAAAATGTGTAAAATTAGAATAAGTGCGGGATATTAGTAAGAAGAAGTATGAGTATGCAAATTTTTTTCCACGTCTGTTCATCACGTGATAACGTTCATAAGAGCTTTAAAGGTTTTGACGCGTGTGGACAGTTGTTGTTTCAAGTCAAAGTTTTACAGGAAATATTTAATAGACGAACTTAAAATTTTTGGCATGTCTTCCCGACATCACATAGATGATTTTATGCGTGGCCGAATTATTGGAAAGATCAAAGAAGGGCGAAAAATAACAGATGTTGCCAGGGAGTTTGACATCGCACACAGCGTTGTTTCACGGCTGTGGAAGTCATTTAAAACTACTGGAATGTGTAGTAGACGGCACGGGGGAGGTCGTGTTAGAAGTACGACGCCTGCAGAAGACAGATATATCGTCCTATCAGCAAAAAGGAACAGGCACACCACAGCTCAGCAGGTGGCAAATAAGTTTCTTGCTGCCTCAGGAAAGCAGATCTCCCGAAAAACTGTTGCCAGACGTTTGACGGGAGGAGGACTATACGCACGCAGACCTGTTGTGTGTGTCCCACAGCACCGTACTGCCCGTTTGCAATGGTGTCGTGAGCGTCACAATTGGACTGAACAGGACTGGGCATGCGTACTTTTCTCAGATGAGAGTAGGTTCAGTCTGTCATCGGATTGTAGACGCCAACTCATCTGGCGCGAGAGTGGTATTGCTTATCGTCCAGAAAATAACCAGGAAAAGAACCGATATCCGAAATGCAGTATCATGGTGTGGACCGGCATCATGATCAATGGCCGCACACGCCTACATGTGGTTGCGAATGGGACTATGACGGGCCAACGATACATTGATGAAGTTCTCCTTCCTCATGTTCGTCTTTTGCGTGGTGCTTTTGCTGATAAATTTGTTTTTATGGACGATAACGCAACATGTCATCGAACACTCGCTGTTCAGGATTGTCTAGACAGCGAGGGTATTCAACGTCTCATATCGCCAGCGCGTTCTCCAGATCTAAACCCCATTGAAAATGTGTGGGATGCTTTCGGGAGGCAAGTTGCTGTTCGAAACTATCCTCCGACAAACAAGAACACCCTCATCCGTGCACTCACAGAGGAATGGGATAAATTGCCTCAACAGCTGCTGGATAATGTTGTGCAAAGTATGGTACGACGTGTGGAATGTTGCATCACACTCCACGGTGGACATATCCCGTACTGATACCTTTCTTTAAGGTGACTGCTGTCTTTTAGATGCATTGTTCCATTTCTCCGTACGCAGATCAAATGAACATTTTTTTTTCTTTCAGATGTTTCACAGCTTTTATACTTTCCAGAAAAATAAATATTCTTTATTCTAATGTCTGAACAGTGGGGCAGCTATATTTTATCCTACTAGGCCTCATGTCTGGCTTAATGTTATGCTACATAGCAATTTGTGATCCGTCCTTAGCAATTGTCCAGCAGTGTATATATATATAGAAATTGTATTATAATTTCGTCTTTTCTAGGAAGGAGGTTAAAGCCGCTTTATTTCATTTTTGTATTGAGACAATTTTTAAGTTTTTTTTAATTAATTAAAAATTGGTACACATGGTGAAAAAGTGGTACAAATATTAATTTAAATATAGCACCAATAAATCATCTTTCCGTTTGTCTATGGTTTAACGGAATAAATATTTATAATAAATGTTTTAATTCTTGTCCGATTTTGTTCGATTGTTTTCTGAGAAAAGTGATAAACTATTAAAACTTGAGATTAATTTTAAATTTAGTTTTTAATATTTTTGCTCTTTGCAACACATCCATCAATATATCACTTGGAAAACACTTGTTTTAACACAAAAAATAAAAAAAATGTCAACAACTCTTGCCGCATACGACTCAAGACTTTATACTACAAACTCAGTATTCCATCTCCTTATCTATTGCCATCGAAAGTTTCAGAACTTTCCATAATTAAAATTACAGTTAATTTTTATAAATAAAAGCACGCGCGAGCATTAATATAAAACATTAATAAAATCATTAATATAAAACACGAGAGAGATAAAGAATTACCATTTGTTAAATCCTCCCCCTATGGTTTCGACGGCGTCTCGACGAGGAACCAGGAGTCTGTGGGACCTTTGGTGGACGGCCACGTTTACGAAGAGGAATAAGGGGTTTTACTTTATCATTATTACAAGGAGTTAAAGCAGAGGTGTGGTAAACACCAAGAGGTTCCCCCGGATTATCAAGACTAGCAATCTTGTAAGATGATGGTGATCTTTGTGTTAAAATCACGTAGGGACCGTCTCTGCGTGGCATTAGTTTTGCACTTCTTCCTTGCGCAGCATTGCTCAGTGAATGTGATGCTACAAATACATTTTCTCCAGGTTAATATGTTGGAGCAGCTTTTCTCTTTTTATCTGCGTAAGCCTTCCTACTATCATGTTGCTCTTCAACCACCTCTCTAATCTGAGTGGAAAACTTAGCGAATTTCTTGAGACAGGGAGTTATCTCTGGCACAAAATTATCGTTCTGGATGGCGACTCGGATATCATTAACAACTTCACTTGGAGTGCGTAACTCTCTACCAAAATTCAGAAAGGCTGCCGTCTGTCCTGTCGTTTCGCATTTGGCTGTGTTGAGATCAAAGCGGATGAAGGGTAGCTTCTCTGACCAACAGTCATGCTTGTCTTGGACGAGAATTGCCAGCCATGGTTTCAGATCCCTATTCTTTCGTACAACTGGGTTAGCTTGTGGATGGTATATAGGGATCAGGGATTGATGGATGTTTAATAGATAGCATATTTGTTGCATAACTGCTGACACAAACTGGGTTCCATTGTCACTGATAAGGCGGCGAGGAATACCATATCTCAGTAGAACCTCTTCAATCAAGGTAATGGCACATTCTTTAACTGTGGCATTGGGTAGTGCAAACAGTTCGACCCACTTGGTGGTACAATCCTCAATAATTAGGATGCATCGTTTACCATCTTTACTCTCAGGTAGGGGGCCGAAGAGATCAATGGCCAAGGTTTCAAAACGTTGGGCTGGCACAGGTGTCTGTAATAGCCCGGAAGGCTTCTGATTTGAATCTTTGTATTTAATGCCAACAGGACAGTTCTTTACATGAGACATTCTGTATGGGGGTACAGAGATAGGAGGACTATTTCCCGTGTTAATGTGGTGCTCCAAGATATTCATTGCTTCTTCTGGTTCGAAGACATTTTGGAAGGATTCCAACAGGAGGTTCAGGTTCTCCTTCTGGGTACACACACACACACACATAGAAGTCAAACTTTCACCTTCCCCTTCTCTTAATTGGCAGGTGTTGCTGGACATCTTCTCCAATTCTTCACCAAATGGATACTTGTGGGTAGGATTGTCCCAGAAGTACCAACAAGTATTCTTCACATCTACAACCAAACCAGCAGAACTAAGAAAATCTGTTCCTAGAAGTGTTCTATTTCCCTTTGCCTTTAGAAGAATTATGAATTTGGTCAGGACTGACCTCCCCTCAATTTCTACCATTACTTGGGTTGTGAGGACCTCACCTGTGGTTTGTTGACCATCTGCTAAGCTCATTGCTAATGTGGTTTTCTGGAAAAGGAGTCCCTTATCCTTAAATATCTGGAACATCCTTTCCCCAGCAATTGAATGTGAAGATCCTGTGTCTGCACATGCCCATTCCTTTATTAAACAGAAAGTTATGTCGATTAAGGTTAATTGAGGGCTTCTGGTCTGAGCTGTGTAAGTATTGATGTGATTGGTTGCTACGTCTGTTCTTTGTGAAGCATTGAGGTTGCAGGTGGGGCACCTAGATTTTATAACTCCTTGTTTCCCACAGCATCTGAGAGGGGATCTCTCATTTGGTACCTGATGGGAATATTCTCTTTTGGGTGGGCGTTCAGGTTTCATGAATGATACCTGTCTTCATCATTTACGATTTCACTTGCCTTTACGTATCTCCTAGGTCCACTGGGTAGGGAACATTGGATGTTGTCAAAAGCTTCCAGCTTACCTGCTAACATTTGTGGGGAGATAATTTCTTCCCAGATATCCAGGTAATGTTCCTTACACTCTGGATAGCATCTCTTTTTCATTTGATCGGCAATCATCAATTTCTTCAATCTGTCAAATGAATCAATTTTAAGCTCATTGAGCCAACCTTCAAAATATGCTCGGATTTCAAAATAATAATCCTTCCACTTCCCAGTTGGTCTTTTTCTGTTACGTGAAAACAGCTCCCGGAATTTTTCTGCGGTTAATTTGAACCGTTGCAGAAGAATTCCTCGAATGTGGGAGTAATCCCTGCATTTCTCCTCAGGCTCACGGGCAATGAGGGAGGTTACATCACTAGGTAGGGCACCAATGAGATAGGGTACCCACATATCTCCACCAAGATGTAATAGCTTCATTTGCCGTTCGAGTAAGGTGAGGAACAGGTCCATGTTATCAACTTCAAGATTGAATGTTGGTAGCAACTTTTTAAATTCAATTTTGGTTTGGGGCAGGGTTTGTGGACCTACGACTCTTTGAGTCTCATTTTGCAGTTGCAGCTCAAATTTACGCAGTGTTTGCTCTTTTTGTTTGTTTTCCGCGTCTATCCTATTTGATACGATTCCCTTAAAGATACATTTCACAAATTCAGGGTCTTCCTTATAAGCATCATTTGTTAAAATTTTTGTCCTTAATTCAATTATTTTTAGCTCTTCCCCATTCGACTCACATTCACCTAACTCAATAGCAAGCTTAATGAGATCAGCCTTTTTCCCTTTTCCCAGAAATGACATGACTGAGAAATTTAAGAGTTGCAAATAAATAAAATAAATAACTAAGGTCCAGGCCTTATTGTCCACCAAAGCTCTTACAGATATGGGAATACACTTTAAAGTATGGCTAGCTTTAAAAAATCTTATAAATTGTTATACACTTCAAAATACAATTAAAATGGTTAAGTAAATTAATAACATATTCAAAATACCAACAAAGAACAGTAATTCAAATAATAAAATAATATAAAGAAAAAATTTATTAATCATCAGTTGTAATGATACAAAAATTCAATGCAATGAAAATACTAAACAAAACTAAAATAATCAGGCATGTAATGCTACCTAAATTCAATAGGAAATCAGTAAAATATCAAACAAAATAGTAATTATTAATGTGCAATTTACAAAATATTAATCAGGAAACGTTATCTCACAAGAAATAAATTAATATACAGTCAATCAATGAAATAAAATAATAAAATTATCCCTAGCACTAATACATTGTAGCAGGATTGCTATGACGTATATGAAAAATGCACAAAATACTATTGTAAAAACTTTTAACAGGAAATAGATGTTCTTTTTTTCAGACAAGTGAAGTCAGGATGATTCGCTTTCTCTCTCGATTTCCAGGGATTTTCTCTTGCTTTAGAAGGATTGCGGCGCAATACCAGTAATTTTTTTCCGGGACAGTAAGGTTTACAGAGCCGGTTAAATTTTCATTTTTCTGCGGCGTTTCGTCACAGCGTCTACGGGATCGTAGTTCTTTGGCGACGGGTGTGGGCGCCAGTTTTAACACGAAAAATAAAAAAAAAATGTCAACAACTCTTTCCACATACGACTCAAGACTTTATTCTACAAACTCAATATTACATCTCCTTATCTATTGCCATCGAAAGTTTCAGAACATTCCATAATTAAAATTACCGTTAATTTTTATAAATAAAAGCACGCACGCGAGCATTAATATAAAGCATTAATATAAAGCACGAGAGAGATAAAGAATTACCATTTGTTACATTGTGAAATATTTTGCCTTAAATATATTCTTCTTGACAGACGTTAAATCCTCTTTTCTCAGCTTCTTTACTGTCGTTCTATGAATTTGGTGAATAATTTCAGCCATTTTACATAGGGGTACAATTGGTTGAATATAAAAGTATACAACTTTGAGTTACAACAAAAGGCTGCAATGCAAAATAAAGTTCTTGCCTAAATTGAATATTTTAGTTAAAATCGGTACATTGGTGGCTATAGCGATGAATAGCAGCTACGATTTGTCAGGGAGAGAGTCACAAGTCTTTCACAACTTCAAAAGGTTTATAAATTTGCTTAAAGATGACAAATATATATCAAAATACTATTTACTACTTAGAACAAGATGTAATTTCCCTTTTTTAATGAACAATAAATAGAAAAGATTATTTTATATATTTGCAGATTGAATCCTTATTTTTCACAAGTTTATAGTATTGTTTAAATTTTTTTCAATACTGTTTCAGCATCTTAAAAGCACTTCTAATAGTTTACGAATAACCTGCCAACATCATAAATATTAATTTGATGATGTTCATGAACAGTTTCAACAACACATAATTACTAATTAAACAAAAATGTCTACATGTTTCTTTCAAGCATTTCTCAAATTACTTCCAGTTTGAAAATTAATTGTAACTGCAAATGTAAATTAAATACTTAAATCCAATTTTAAAAAGTGCTTATAAATTTTGTAATACATTAAACGCTAAATACTTCCCAAGCTGATAAAATACAATTTTTATCAGTTCTTTACACAGTTTACTTTTGTAGTTTTTTCAATAAGTTACAATGTAATGCTTGCACAAATTTCTGACTTGTTTCACCCCGTTCCATTAATTATTTTCAGAAAAGAATCAGGAGGATAATTAATAGCCCCCTTAATTGCTATCGTTCTGATCTAAAAGAAGATAAGGGACTTTTATTTGTGTGGCAGCCCAAAAGAACATCCATCTCTTTCGAGCCGTCCCCTCTTGATAGTTCTTGGACAGCATTTTTACGTGAAGGTCAATTGGAAGGTATCATCAATCTGGAATTTCAGCAGTTGCTGACGTTTGTAACTACCATCGCAAGGAATCTTTAACTCATACTGTTTATATAAGGTTATCAAAAATCGCTTGAGTCTTTCTTACAAAAGTATACGGTTTGTAATACTAAAACAATTCAAAACCATTAGTAAAATATAAGTTACGTTTGGATATATAATTCATTTATTAACTGAATAATTTAATCATTATCTTTACAATACTAGATTTTTTCAGTAATTTTAGAATTGTATTGAACCCATGCATAAGGCTTTTCAATTATTTTTTTGGAATTTGTTCACACTAATTTTGTGTTTAGTTCTTAACATGAAAATATATTTTTTTTCTTATTCCTTGCGTAAGTTATTAATTAAGTGGAATTTTTACTTTTACCCCCCATATTGATATATTGCTGGCTTTTTTACAATGTTTTTTTTAGATTTTTAAAAATTATAAGCATTTTTTACGGTCGGAAAAACGTATATGTTAAAAATTTAACTTCAACAGTCGTTAAAAAATCCTGTACTTGTTTCGTAATTTTGACATGACATAAAAGGAAAAAAAAGCACACAAATCTTAAGATTCATTTTATATCAGATAAAAAAAAACAAGTAATATAAAAAAATAAATAAGTCAACGCCTACTTAGGTCAACAAAGAGAAAATTTTTATTTTATTTCCTTTTTAATAAATAATTGCAATTAATATAAATATGTTTGAAAGTATGACATCATCACAATATTAAGTGACAAAATCGAAAGCGATTTCCCTTTCAATATATTGCCTTCCATTATTATTTTTTCTCGTTACTATTCATTCATTCTTAAATCACATTCACAGAAACTAGGCCATTGCAGGTAGGATTCGAAACCACGGCCTTTGGATTTGACGTTCAACGCGTTATCCATAATGCTACAGGAACACAAGGAGCAAGATTTATTTTTGTATAGGGTGTTGGACTATTATTTTGGTTTGTTACTATTTACTCATCTTTTAATGTAATTAATGAATTCATATTTGAAAAAAAACTGTATATTAGCATCAATTGTTATCCAATTCATGTTTTACAAAATGTATTTGAACTTGAATGGATGAATAAAAAATATTTTATTTATGATTTGGAAAATTGAACAAGATATGTATATTTATAAAGGGGGAGAGTGAATTATAACTGCAAGAATTGAATAATAGATAATATGTGTGCCTTACAAAATTATAAATTTACTAAATATTCACTAAAATTCTCCCTTTATTCTAGCAATATTTTGAAATTCTTTGCATAATATTATAAAATAATATTTTATATGAACTTTATCATAAATATTACTAGAACTCAAAGGTACATGAAGCAAAATGACATTGTTAAATTAATAGAACGAAATCTCGTTCGTATAAAATTATGAAAGTTTTAGGAAAATATATAATTATCGCGTGTCTGGAAATTTGCTGTTGTTACTTATGTCACCTAATCAAAAATAACATCAGATCATGGCCCATGGAATTCTTCGCAGCAAGGGTCTAGTTGTACGGATGTCGTTAACTCTATCTTTGAACAACATTCTGATGACAGTGTGAAATGGGGCTCAGTTCTTCCTCAATCTTGAGGCAGAACACGCTGGGGGCGGTCAGGGACCTCCCACCAACGTCATGAGGGGACTTACGGCTCAACAAGCTACTTTGAGTCCCCCTGCGCAGCAAATGCTCTTAACTTTTACCAATATCTATACCTTCTCCGGGATTCGAACCAAGGCCCAACGACGCAGCATTGACAGTTTCATTATCCCTCGTATATGAAAACGAGTCAAAAATTTGAAATTGAAATCTCACATTGCCTTGTAAATTGTCTATTAATTTGACTGTTAAAAAATATTAAAACAAGATATGATCCAACCCACGCACATGCTATGACTAAGTGATGGCAGATGCTGGAGATAGATCTGTCTCCAGTCTATTAAAAAAAACGGGTCGAGGGTAGCCTTCGGGTTAGAGCACCGGACTCCAGACCGGAAATACCGGGGTTCGATGTCCGTACCGCCAAATACCCTCCGACTACACACGGAGTACGTGCTCGGTGAATCAGTGGCTCCGAAAGTCTTGTGGGCTGAATCACGAGTGCAGGAAACTGGAGAAAATTTCCCTCCACTTCAGTTCCATGCCTAAATTGTGGAGGTGTAGATAGATGATGGCGCCATCTATCGTAATGTTCTATCGTTCCTTCAGGAATTTCACCGAGCTAAATCGTACTGCCACCTGTATGGTGCTCAAGGCCAAGGCCAACGATAGGCGTACATCTAGCCCATTACTACGATGAATTTTGGAGGCCTCGATCTGACTATGTCAGACAGGTAGCATGAGCAACAACACCGAAAAAACAGAGGTGTCTCTTCTTAGATATCTGACTGGATATAAATGCGTATCCACTCAGCAGAATTGGAATAGTAGACATCCCAATTATATTTTATGTGGTTCCAAGCAGCCTACAATGTGGGAACAATTGTGCTACACTTTTTATTTAGGTAGATATTGTTAAAAACATAAAGCCCCCCTTCCCGTGAACTAATGGATTAGGGGCTAATGCTTTCCAGTTTTAAAGTGGATCAAGTTCTTAAAGAGTTTCTTTTTAATTTATTTAAAATGATTTTAGAAAAATAATTATTTATCGAAACGAAGTGAATTTTATATTTCTGCATATTTCTGAAAAAATAATTGTAGATTTAAAAATGGCATTATAAAATTATATTTTTTTTAATAAGGAATTATTTTTCAAATAACAAAAGTGTAAAAAAACAACAACTTTGAGCTGTGGATAGCATCAAAACATCAGAAACTCTAATACGCCTTATTTATGTATTAAAATATGCCTCTATTGAAATCACTCTTTAATTAGAGTAAAAATACAGATAGTAAAACAAACTAATATTTTTAATTTTTAGAATAAGGCTTGAGGCGAAACAAATATTTTTGAGTTGTATTAAGTTTTAGTGTGCATTATTCTGTCCAAATAAAATAATTCTTTCTAGGAGCTCAGGGCATAACATTTCTTCAATTAAGATTATTTTCAAGCAATTTTCGACGAGGTAACAAGTTTTTTAAAGTATCATTGCTTAAAAGATTCGCAACTTTTTTTGCAGGGATCTTTAATTAATTTGGGTCATATGTTACGTGCATGCAAAAAATTTCTTGCCCAGTATGCATACAAATATATGGACTATCTGTGGCCGATCTAAGAACTTAGAGAAGGTTTTCATGAATAAAAATCAAAATATTAAAATAATACGTAGAAATTTAAGATGGATTTTTAATACAATTGTATTTATATATATGTATATATATAAAATAAAACTAAATTTCTCTCAAGTTTTCTTAAACATTTGTATCTTATTTAAGTATCCCAGTATGATTCAGTGTTTTATTTCTAATGAGTAATATGTTTTATTTCTAATATATATGATTTTGATTTCCACTTGAGGGGTAATTAATTAGTTAATGGATCAAATGACGTTTCTAATTTTTATTTATTAATTGCTGAAGAATAATTATCTTAATTTTTCAATTCAGTAATTTCTAAAGTAATTAATAAAAATAATAAAAACTTTTGTTAATGGAGTTCAGTTTTTTTAAAGAAAATTTAACGAATTCGAATATATGCACTTAAAGAAATATTATTACATAAATGGCATTTTAAAAGAGAATATTGAAACGCATATCTGATACGTTAATTAGTTACTTTTATATATAACAAAACTATTATTTCTAACATAAGTGTTGGAGTACTTTGATTGTATTCTTATTGTAAAAATAATTATTAACAAGGCAAGTATTTTTTTCGAATAAAAAATTCATTTTGAACTAAAATAATTCCCTGAATTATATTGAATAACACACATGACTATATGTTTTAAATCTCTAAATTATTTATTTTAGTTATATCCATTAAAGTAAAAATATATGAATTAAATAAAACGAATATTAATTTAATTAATTTTAATAATGTTTAAATTAATATGTTATAAATGTAAAATTTATTAAGAGAAATTAGTTATTTAAAATATCTCAATGTCTTATGAAGTAAGATGGGAAATAAACTTTAAGGTAAACTAATGGTTCAAAGTGCTGGTTATTAAGAATTTATAGTAATCTTTCTATAGAAATATATATATATATATATATATATATATATATATATATATATATATATATATATATATATATATATATATATATATATATATAGTGATATTTTTTTTCTTTAAATTCTCTCTTTTTATTTCTCACCATTTTTTTTCTAAAATGTTTTCTGAAGAAAATCTGTTTGGAAAATTAGTTTCCATCTCTCTCAGTTTAATTTTCTTCGTGTTTACTCCAATTATACTGTACTTTGTAACAGTGTTACTATCATAATAATATTTAATGAGATACAAAGAAATTTTAATAATAAAAATATTTCCATTTCCATTTTTTTTTTTGAAAAAGGGATGATTTTATACACAAAAAAGAAGCCGTCATTATATTCAAGTGTTTTATGCTAATCATTTAATGCAATATCAGAATAATCTAAATACAAGTTTAAATTTTTTTTCCTATAGACGAAAAAAAATAAATTTTTTATAATTTTTTATTAAAACATTTTTTTCTCCATATCCAATTCGCACGCAGAACAAAAACATATTGTCTAAAAAAATAGATTTTTTTTCTCTTTTCATCGTTATGAAAATAAGTAATTTAATGCTTTAATTACATCAAAGCAGTAATGGAGACATGGAAAAATATTTGAGACAGCGTAATAAAAACTCTTTGTCTGTGTGTATAGAGGCCTCAAAGAAAATCTGGAAAGTTAATTAACTTTTTGAAAGTACTTTTAGTAAGGTGTTAGCAAGCGAGAAGGAATCCCAATCATTTTACGCAATTATTACGAGAATATTTTTTAAAGTTTTTATTCATTAATTAAAATTCTTCAATAAAATTCATTTCATTTCCCATCTAATGAGCTGTCTTTTCTTGTAATAATTGTATCGGAATTAAAATATCACTGTAACTGCTCGGCAAATTTTTAAATATCTATATATATATATTATTTAAATATAAAAACAATCACAATTATCAATTTAAAAATTGAAATATATGAATCCCAAAAATACCAAAAACACTTCAGAATATCAATGGCGAATATAAAAGATAATGTTCCATTATTTTCAAACAAAATTTCCAAAATATAAAATAAATAGTACTTTTTAAAATATCAAAGTAACGGGACTGAGAACTGAGCAAGTTAAATCGTTTGATATAACCTCCCCGCAATGGTCTGCACTGACCGGTACTCTTCACCGGAAGCTATGTCAAATCCAGAATGTATGCGCCTCGAGCAAGAAACATCGTTATCATAGATCTCTGAAAAAGATAGCTTCAAATATTAAAAATAACACTCAGTATATATAGAAAAGAACTCTAAACCCAGAAAGATGAGATCACTGGCTTAGTTTTAAAAATAGTCGTGTAGAAAATAAAATCTCCTTATAGAAAAGTTCCAACTGCAAATATTTAGATCTGAAAACGCAAAATCTAAATGACTGGAAAACCAAAATGAAAGCCAACATCCGAAAGTCTAAGTTAATATCCAAAGTCGCGCAAGACCGAAAAACATGGCTTAAGATCCGAAACAAGCGAAGAACCGAAAGTTCAGGAAGTGAAGGAACCCAGAAAGTCGCTAAACCTGAAAGTCTAAGTTAGGCTTGTTCCAGCGCTCCAGTTAGCGAACGAGTCAGTTACAAATAACCTGAAGTTCGCAAAAAGAACCGAAAACGCAGCAAGAACCCAGCGTTCGCAAGCTTAAAGGTCCGAAGTTCCAAGCAAGAACGAAAGTCAAGTAAAGACCCAGTTCAGCAAAACTGCCCAAAATCTAAAGCCTGTTAACTGAGCCCAAGTTAAAATCCAAAGTCACAAATCAAAGCCCAGCAACTGAGCCCAAAGCAAAAACTGAAAGCTTCTCCAGCTTTAAACTAAAACCAAATACTAACCAAATAGCCCAGTTTAAAAATATAGTATTCATAGTTCAGTTAGATAAACGAGTTTAAAATATAGTAATCATAAAATGTTGGAGTTTTAAACGAGCTTAAAAATCAAACAAAGTTAGTAATCTAAATAGAGAATATAATCCAGTTTATTTAGCTTCTCTGTGTTATTTCAGCTTTCTTATAGAATTACATAATATAGATTTTAGTCATAAAGATCCAAACAAATAATCCAAACTAATTCTTTGAACCAAACACCGTAGAGTGGAGATCATTGTTTACTGATGTGTAACATATCACATGCAAAAGACTTATTTCGACTGATCATCCAAATGCGCCTGATCATAGCAAACAGCCAACCAGTACAAAGAAATTTTAAAAGAGTAATGTAAGAACAGGCTTTTGGAACAGGTAGCTAAAATAAGACATGGTACTTCAACTGTGAATGTAGATAAAAATCACGTTATGGTAATGCGGTTACAAAATTTCATGTTTTCCCAGAATCGTACTGGCAGCTGACCAAAGAACCAACAGCTGTGGTGGTAGAACTCAGGCGAGAGCTTCAGCGAAAGTCGGGTTTACACTTTTAGAAAACATTTCTGATCTAGATAGTTTCTCAGTATGTTCGAGGCTGGATAATCACTTCCAGAGCGAACACTTAATATATAAACTTCATGATATATTTTTAGAATCATCATACATTTCTCAAAGTTGTAAACAGCTTATTTCTCTCATGGAAAAAAACAAATTATATTTCACAAATACATGATATAGGTGAAAGGTAAGTACAACTATAATGAAGTTTCTTCAGGTATCTTAAGATATACCAGTTCAGCCAGCTTCCTTTGAATGTATTACTAGCTAGTAGAGTGAAAATTATTGTTTACAAAGGTTAAACCAAACCCAAAAAATCCAACCTTAGCTTAGTTAAAATACTCAACAGAGTCTAGAATCTTTAAAAAGTAGAACTGATAGGTGCTTCCATTTAGCTTCTTAAATTCTCACTCCATAATAGAACTGAAATAAGTGGAATAAACCACTGCAGATACTCTTAAACAGATGATGTTCCCTTCTCAAATCTAGTTTCAGGCTGTAATATAAATATGAGAACAGCTATATTTCTGTTTTTAAGCCACTCCAGAGGTGGAAAACTTGATCAGCTTATGGTTTAGGCTTCCTAAAAGCACTTGTAGTTTCCCCAGCAGCAAAAACAGTTAGGTGATATTTAGTCTTTCAGGGAACTAATGTGTCTATTTCCAAACGTAATTATATAACTGAAAAGCACCTAGTCTAAAGATTTGTTTTGTAATAGTTAAAGAACCTGAAACCAAACCATAAAAAAATGAATTTGTTGAATCATGGTCTTTCTTTGTTTTATAAACATGTTTACGCTTTTTGGTAAGGAAGATCTAGCCCTCAGTCGGTGCCAGATCAGCATAGCAGAGCCCAGGTGTTCCTCCCTGTTCTTGATAGAAAAAGATTTAAACCCACTCTGTTGCCCAGCAAACTGATCATCTTACAGTGCCCGAGAGTCGCAGCCGTGGCGGATAGCAGGTTCATGCAAAGCAACATTAACATTGTCAAAGCAAATGACCCAGTTAGCGTTTCTTCATAAAAACAGAACTGACTTCTGCATCAGAGTGTATGCGCCATTAGCTTGGAAGATCTGTTTACGAATATTTGAATAGGGATGTACAATATTTATATATACCCAGCAATTTCCTGTACTTGAATTTCATATAAACGACTCTCGCAAAAAGCATTTTAGGTGTTTCTCAGCCAAACTTTAGGTTCTTTCTCAGTAAAGAACTCATTTTATCTAAAAACAAAATCAGCTTAAATCCTTATATAAAAAAACCATATATCTTTAAAGCCTGAAGGTGCAAACAGGTAGACAAGAACATTTTCAGAATAAACTGTATTTTACACCTTCTGATATAAGCCATTTCTCTCATACTTCAGAAACAGTTGCTGAAGCAGGTTCATGACCTACGATAACCAAACCCTTGAGAAACATATACTTCTCATTCAGGATCTGTGGCAATTCCCAGTTGCCGTTACATGTCAAAAGATATCATCAGCAATCTTCTTTGTATCAGAAATGTAAAATAATTTTTTTTATCAATTGAAAATCTTTGAATACTGTTATAAGTTTACAAAATGATCTATTATTTTTTTTAGGTTAGTATACTGAAGTCAGCTTAGTTTAATATAGTTTTTCACCTGTAATAAAACTATGTAGTTTCTAAAGTATCAGAGTGTCTTAGGAAACTAGACAATAGGTATAGATTGATCATAGGAAAAAAAAGTAAATAAGATTCATATTATATCCCTTAGGAATTAGTTTCTTAGAGTTTCCTTTAGTAATCAGTTGTAAATATATTTAGCAAACTACCACAAAGGATCCATGATTATCTTTGAATAATACTTCTTTTAATAATTTTAAAATGAAATAGGCTATTTCCTAGCTTTTGGTTCCAAATAAAAAGAAATTTTTTTATTTTTTCCAAATACTCAAAACCTATTTCCCAAAAGTCTGCATAAAGATTTACTTCTTTTTTAACTGTATCTATATCTCTATTTTCTCTCTCTTTTTGCGTCCAATTTACCAACTCTTTTTCTCTTATTACTATTATTTCTACTATTATAAATAGATTCTTTTTATCATTTTGTTTCACTGCTTGTATTAAATTTATTATTCCATATCACATTCAATCCGTAAGGATACATAGCATTATAAATACCCAATGTAAACGTTTTCACATACCATAGTCTATTTATCTTATTTGGAACAATTTAATAATATTCAACGCAACATCTTCAAAGCCATGTTTATTAAAATGTTGTATTTCTCTATTCTTCCTATATTTTTTTTGTTGTTGTATTTTTTCCAATGTCGGATCTATGTTGGCTGATTCGTGGGTTCATAGCTCCTGGATGTTTGACCTATATCTAAATCCGCAAACACCACATGTCAATATATAAATGCAGTTGAATGTCTTACAGAATTTAAATTCTGATTCTTTATTCTTTCTGTTCATTTTGCATCAAGGGCAGGTTTGCATCTTTATCCCCACATTCTTTAAATCTCAATTTTTAAATGATTCGAATCACTATGATACTTATTATCAAATGTTTTGGTCACATTTAAAATAATTACATTTCGATTCATAATTTCTCCACTTCGATACATCATAGTAATTTCCTCACAAAACCAGTATAATTCCAAATAATACGCGTTTTATATCTCTTAATGTTTTCATTATCATGCATTCCTAATTTCGTAAATTTCTCGTGTAACCAACGAACAAAAAAGCTAACGTTTTTTTATTTTTTATATTATTTATAATATTTTTGCATGCTGTCTCATGTTGTCTGCGCCTTCTATATTCCTCCAAATCACTCTTATGTAATTGTCTCATTTTATCATATTCCATCACCAGTTCAAAAAATATCATTCCCTCTCTCTAATGGTAATTGATTGACGATAGACTAAACACCATCATATTGTACCACCGAGCAATGACAATCAAAAATTGAAAAAGCCAAGTTGCCAGTCTTTAAAATATATAAACCTTTAATATCATTATGTGTTCGAGTTGTATATATATAAATTGCATTAAGAAATTGCTTTATATTCTCCTTATCCACTTACTCAGGGCTAAACCCTCATGTCTCAAAAATAATTCACACACCATGAGATTAACATTATACGAATATTCATGCCAACACACATGAATCAAAAAATAAGTGCGCTAAATCGATCTTCGTGAAAACCCTCAACAGCACACTGACTCAGAGACAGCATATATTTTTATATATATGTATATAAGAAAATAAACATTGAAATACCATTAAAATATTTTTAAAAACGAACATTGAAAAACAAACATATTAAAAATTCAAAAACACAATAGTTAAAAAGTAATCAAATGTAAACAAAATATATTATCAATAGCTAAAATTCTGTTTCTATTAAGAAATCAAAATCAATCGCTATATATTTTTGGTCTTAAAATTTATATTCGAATCATTAAGACATTATACACAAGTAAATTCATACACATGCAGGCGAGCAAAGCAGCCAATCATATGAATGAAAAATATTTAAATATATAAAAACAATCACAATTATCAATTTAAAAATTGAAATATATGAATCCCAAAATACCAAAACACTTCAGAATATCAATGGCGAAATATAAAAGATAATGTTCCATCATTTCAAACAATAAAATTAAAAATTATAAAATAAAATAAAAATTTATAAAATATCCAAGTGCAATCTCGGACTTATATATATATATATATATAACTATAAACTTGGCATATTTCATAGTTAAAGTTACCTCCATATTCTAAATAGATAAAAATTTTATTATTAATTTCATATATACTCCAGTGTCACTAATGTTATGGTAATTTGTAACTCTCTTATTAATTTTTATTTCTATTATTTCTATACTTTTGTTAAGTGCTACATTTAAGCCATTCACATGTTTTGAATCTGCATTAGGGTCCAGAATCCGGTAAAAACTTATTTATTGCAATCAGATTTAGCGCAGGCTCTGCAGTTTTAAGTGCAATTTTTAGGTAAGTTACCTCTATCTTGTAATATATTTATATATTCCTATCCATTACTTTAAGTAGATTTTTGCTCAGTATTATTTACATAAAGGGGGAAGGTTGGCTAGCCAAAAAACATGTTCAACCCTACTTTAATATAAATTATTTTATATATTAGCTGTCTTAAGTTAGAAATGCTTATAATACTGCAGCTTCCATTTTTATAATGTTTAATCTCGTTTGCTCATGTATCCTTCATTGTGCGATTTTCCTACTGTCGATGTGATTTTCGAATGTGACTGTTGGATATTACCTCTTGTTTGTAGAGAATAAGACTATATATATATATATATATATATATATATATATATATATATATATATATATATATATATATATATATATGTATATATATATGTATATATATATATATGTATATAAGATATATATATATATATATATATATATATATATATATATATATATATATATATATATATATATATATATATGTATATAAATCTTCTGTTGAGAAACAATTTACCGCAGCTAAGTAATTCATTAGATATTTGATATTTCATTTGAAAAATTATTTTGCCACGAATTACGATAAACTTTTACCTTAAAATAATTAAAATTTTAATTAGTTTCCCAAATTAAGAACTAAGAGCTTACTTTATAATTTGCAGAAATAAAACAATATTTATTTTAGGTCACTTTCAGAAAGTGTTTGCTTTGTTTCACTGTTCAAATATTTGTTTCTGCATTATTTTTTTATGTTTTCTCAGAGAAGAACAAAAATAATTTTTCATTCATGCCTTTATGTTTTTGCGCAATATATATATATATATATATATATATATATATATATATATATATATATATATATATATATATATATATATATATATATATATATATATATATATACATATTCTTAATGCAGAATTTCAAACAAGTTAGTAAGATTTCCTGAAACACATTTCTCTGAATCGTATTTGTTGAAAACAATTTCATTTCCCTTTAACATTCAAGATTTATTATTATTTGCATCGCGAAACATTCGTTTCCAATTATAAAAGTATAAACGTTTTCAAAGTAGCTCTAAGAAATGCTTAAATTTTTATGATTCTAAAAAGCACAAATTTGACTATTTTTTTTTGGTGTTTACTTCTTCTAAGTAATTGATTAATAATACTCTATTTTAAAAATTTTTAGACTTGTTTCAAAATAGCGTTTAACTTTAAACTTTAAATATGCTTGCATAATACGGAAACAATCACCTTTATTATATGAAAATAATTTAGGACCTATGAAAGACCAGATGTTGCTTAGCATGAATTAATAAGTAGACCTTTTGAAATCCTTTGCAGATATTCTACTTTTATAAAACAATCATATAGTTCAATACATATTTATGGGAAGGAGGATAAATGCTTTATTTAACAAGATGAAATATCTAAATTATATATACTAAAACGGCAAAGGAGAACGTCTTTCTCCTACGTCTAAACCTTAGCGTCCCTAACGTCCGTCTACATATTTTCCTGTGGCCCCATCCATTTGATCTTACACATTCCTGACGGGGTCTTGACATC